>OZ007567.1:84345676-84623176 GCA_963931925.1 Onchidella celtica
TGTCTTTCTTTCTACCTAGATCTAGTTTTCCCGTGTCTGCATTTGTTTTCGCACATGTATCTGTGTTTTTGTGTGTTTGTGTGAACGCGGGCAGGATTAAAGTTGTATCTGATTTGCTTCATGCTTGTGGTCTGGCACGCGTGAGTTTGTGAACCTGAATGTGCTCATTTCTTTTCCCGAGTCCTGAGTCGAGGAGTTACCATGTTAAACGCGTGAACTCCAGTTATTCCCCCCCCCCCCCCCGTGTACTTTAATAAATTCCTCTTCTTCATTTATATTAATTTCTAATGAATGACAAGATTGAAAGATGTGTAAAACAATTTTTTCCTCGTAATTATAATGCAAAATAGAATCATGTTATACACAGAGAATATCTGTAATGCTGATGATCAAAATTACAGTGTAAGAATGTCCCCACTTTTTTATCTGCAAGAATACCTTTCTTGTTTTGACTCGGGGCCCAGGATTTCAATACCTGTTCAAACACGCAGCTTTTACAGTATATTAGCTGACCTTACTAGGACAAAATCCTATTTTAATTAGCTGATGCCTGATTAATTTCAGATATTTTGCACATCAAGCCCAGAACGGCGATGACGGGAAGATAATTTATTCCTTAATTTCTGACAAAATCTTTAGCAGCCCTCGGCATTTTTCTTCTTATTTTTTGTCTTTTTAAATTCAGACACGAACCTTCTTGGCAATTCTACCAGGTGAGATTGCGATCCAGGCGTCGAAAATGAGATTAATGGGGAGATCAACGAGCCGGAAAATTAACTGTTAATTCGTCTAACAATAATTCTGTGAAAATCTCGACAACATCTAATCATCTTAACAAATACTTGGATCGCATTCAGCTATTCCTCTTACATGTCACAAAAAATATGCAGTATTGAGGCGACAACATCAAATCTTACAGTGGCTCACGAAGACCGAAACTGGTTATTGCAAACTGTGCCAAAGTTGATAGAAAGGCAGCTCAAAGTGGACAATAAGTTTGCCGGTGTTACAAGGTCTTGAGCTGAAGAACCAACAAAACGATGAAGTGTATTAAACCTGGATTACCCGTAGCAAGAGTCGGCACTACAATAAGTTTTCCCCAATTTGCATACAGACCTTTTTACTGGAGTCCTTACCATTCTGTGCGATCCACGACAGAGCAAAAAGAACAGCCATTGATAGGACAACCCCATTGCACTCCGAAATTTTCATGTCAAAGGATTATAATCTTTGTCACGTGCATATATTCAATACAGGGATGGCTCATTCCGGGGCCCAAACATTATTTGATGTCGAGGATAGAGAACTCAGACACTTCAGGAAGATGCAAATTTTATATCCCTTGTCTCCTCTGATCTGACTCTGCTCTTGCAGGTCAAAGCCACGGCACTTTCTGGGCTCAGAGACAATGACAAGTTCTGTGCGCGCCATAAATGTCCTTTAAAAAGATCTGACAATAGACAGTTTACGGCCCAACGTAACTCTCTGGATACGGAGCGTAACGCGATTATAAAACAGTAATAAAACTACAATGTTGCCGTATTTATCCCGAAACTTGGCCCCAAAATGTCAAAAATTTAGTGAGAGGTAAAACAAACTATTGGCTCCAGGAATTTGATGGTTATATAAGCATCAAAATGCTCACTCTACAGTCTGTACCTTCAAATACATCAAACTAGAATTAAATAAGAAACGTTATAATAACATTATGCTTCCTGCTTATTTCGGTCATTAGAAAAAAAAAACAGAAAGAGAGAAAAGTAATTCTTGTTACCAATTTCCTAAAAAGAAAAAGAAACAAAACAGATTCATGATCAGAATTATTTCGACAGTTTTTCTGGAGACAATTCCTAGAAATGTAACAGATTGTCAGATTATTTTGTCGTTAAAACATAGACTCAGAACACAACTGCCAAATCAGACCCGTCCTGCGGTCCATGAAAAATGTCAAGATTTTACCAGTAAAGATCAACAAGCCGATCTGTTGCTATTTCCCCTGCCGCCTGATTCATATTTAAGAGTCTTTCTTCGTGAGCTTGTCCTCTCTGTCAAATGAGATTTTGTTATTATTATCTTATTATTGTATGGCTGTAACCGGCCTGCAGTCAGGAAGAAGATATTTGGAGGTATAAAATAACTAGATTTAAAAAGAAAAGAAAAGCGTTGCCACCGGAAAATACAGTTAATTTTCGCGCCGATTTCTCCCCACAGAGAGGCGACTCATACAACATTTTGAAGACAATGCGTCAGTTAAAGTCACGCTAAAATGTATAGAATCCGCATTATTTTGATTCTATTCCTGAGTTAAATCCGAAGCGGAAAATGAAAATCTCCCAACAGTTTCAATACTGCGAGATATCCATCTAAATTAAGACCAAGGTTGTATGACAGCAAATATTTCAGCAAATACCATTGACATGCTGGTCACAGGATACCCGACCGTATCAATGAAGACAATAAAATGGAGGATAATGACATTCTGGCGTTGAAGATCTAGTGGTAAGAAAATCAAGATAGGCGGTGAGGCTTTGCTTGGTTTATCATAACATTTTTGCTTCGGACACAGGTTCTCTATTCTTTGGTCAGCTTTGAAGTCGCCGCTGTCAATATGGCGTGCTGCTGTTCTTCGTTTCATCTTCAAGCAAATTAGAGGTGATGAGAATCCCTGAAGAGTTCAAAGTGATGTAACTGGTGATGGTACTTGAGGGAGAAAAGCTGGTGAGAGAGAAAAGGTTGTCAGACTTGTGGCCACATAGTAACACCTACCACAACAACAGTGACAAAGGGGGCGAGGTCGTGGACTCTCACCACAGTGCATGATTTGAGGTCTTTATTTTAGGAGGTTCGCTGCCCTTGGCATTTACACCTCACTTTACTTGTTTTATTATTTCTTGTTCTGGCGGGGGGGGGGGGGGGGGGGGAGAGATGATATGGATAAATTTTTAATCTATTAATTTCAATTTTGCCCGGGCAGCGGCCTTTCGGCCCGCTCTTTACGATTTCCAACTGCCAAGGTATCTTTAACGTGCGCAACGTGCACACGGGCCCTCCGAATTTTTTCGTCCTTATCCGAGAAGACTAGGTACTCGATCCTACCCCCCAATAGGACCAGGGACTTGAAAATATGAGAAAAATCCAATTTCCAAGAACGACTCGATCCTACCTGCTCACCACAGTGCAAAGGCCTTATCGCACTTAAGTATACTTTTTCACTCCAGTTAGTTTGGTGGTAAATAATCCAGCCCCAACGAAAAAAAAAAAGAATCTTCAAAAAAGGGGAGGATGATGTTGGAGATCTCTATTTCGGGTCTGTCATCATCGAGGGTGATTAGGCTGGAGGCGCCCTGGGTGTCACAATGACCCGGTACTTGAAGAGCAGCTTTTGAAAGAGACACAAACAGCCGAGAGAGCCCTTCACATAAGCTCCGCTCTCTCCGCCAAACAATAAAGTGCTCAATCTAAGTATCTCAAACTGTCTGTTGGATACCGCAAACCTGTCCCTCGTTGACACTAGCACACTTTTTTTGTGGTCAAACCTGACAACATTCAGTTGGATAATTGCTCAATAGTAGTTTTTATCAAGCTTTCATTCTTATCTACCACCTGAGTACAATTTGGATAGGAAAAAAATCGGAGAGGGATTATTATGTACACTAAAAATTTGGAGCAAATTATAACACGAAACAGAGCGTGAACTCAGAACTTCTTGAGACATAATCGGTTTACTTGACCCTCTGAATAAACCAGTGGTAACTGTAGGAAAGTGTGCCTGATTCTCAAAATGACGAATGGAACTAAAATATTTTTACAAAAGGAAAAGAGCCCACCTTTTCCTCTATTCGCAAGTCGTTTTAACGCCAGTGATGTTGAGGGAAGTGTATTGTCGGTATTTAGTCCTACTTTTGTGTCGCCGGCCCATTTGACTGTTAGCTTTGAATGTTCAGGGCCGCGGTATCCAAGGATAATTTCATGCTTCGACTATTTCTTTAAACATTCCACTTATGAAATCTGCCTAGATGGCTTGGTACATCTTCCAGCGAAGCGGTGGGAATATTCTTTGAGTTCCTGAGCCACCTTCATTGTGATCTTCTTACACAGGCAGTGTTGCAAATTGACGTCCCATACTGTGTAAAAGCACCATGGCTCTCCACAATTTTCTTTGTATTCTTAGCTCATTTTACAAACCATACATTGGCACAGTGATGAAGGTATTACAGTTTTACTGAATAGGGAACTTAATTCAAATTTCGCGACGGCCTCGCTGTCAAAGAAAAGCAGCTATATGTATTTTGATTTCGAGTTTGGATAAAGTACGCCACGACAACGGTCACATTGTGCTAGTAAAAGAGGACGATAGTCAGAATATAAAAGAACGATCGGGCATAGGTGGAAATCTCCCAGCAAGAAGTGGGTGGAACGTCAAATTTCAACTTGGTAGCATATCAGACTGTCAGTTAGTAGGACACCAGAACTTGGCAGGGTATCAGATTATCAATTGGTAAAACATCAGAAGTTGGTGGGACATCAGATGTCCAGTTGGTAGGACATCAGATTTTCAGTTGATAGGACATCAGAACTTGATAGGACATCAGATTATCAGTTGATAAGACAGATTATTAGTTGGTAGGACATCAGGAGATTAGATTATCAGTTTGCTTGTTATTAAACCCTAAATCAGTGTGATGACACAAATTCTGTCATGGGCTGTCTGGCGGTCAATTTCGCCAGCTTGAGGAAATAAAGGTATAACTCAGGATACACAATATTATTATCATCTATGCTAGTCTTATATTAATCACAGAATTACATGTGAATCACACAATAACATACAAGTCTATGAATCAAGCCATGTTATGTTAAAATTGGAAAACCCAAATGGAAGAACGACCATACTCCAATTTTAACGATTTTCTGGTTTATTAAAAAAAATTATTACAATGCCTGTTTTGTCCCAACGCCCAGTTTTTTCTACTTAAATAAAGCCTCTCACTGGTGAAACAGGTTGCTTTTCCTTATCTCCATTAACAATGCACTTGGGGACTTTCAAACTTTGAAAAAAATATCGATTTTTTCAGTTTCGTCGATATGTAACTGTGGTTGTTCATCGATCTGGTTCTTCATTTGTGACTGTATACATCAAATTTCGTAATTCACACAGCTATAACAAAATGAAACTTCCAATCTATTTCCTGACATCGGCTAGTTATACGATACAGTTGTACAATCACAGGACAGTTGCACAAGTTTCGCTACCCTTTCTTTTGGTGTTGGGAGCTAATGGTACAATCGATCAGATTGGAACATGAAGAAGGAAACTATTAAGACTGAGTGAAACCGAATCTGGTTTGGCTATAGAAGTGTTAACCTCCAGTGCTCACACCGTCCCTGTTTGCTCATCATATTCGGTCCTGTTTTGTCAGTAAACATTGTCTTGAGTTGCGTGTTGATCTTTAATGCCGAACCCTGGCGCTCTCGGCGCGGCGACTGTGATTTGGAGTAATCTAAGTCACTGTGATGTTTCCACTTTCTCTCACTAACTTTCTTCTGACACCAGCCGTGATGGGCACGGCACAAACACACTAAATAATCGACTATCTCTCTTCTATAAGTTATAACAAACGATATCTGTATTGCTTACATATATACAATAATTATTAATTCATTCAATAATAATAGGAACATAGGTCATACAATTTCATGTGAATTTCGATGGAATGAAGTTGATGCAAATCAGTACATGCTAATTAAATGGCTTCGTAATATTCAATTTCTAGCACATTTTATAAAACACATGGGAACATTCAGCATAAGGAAACCTCTCCTTTAGGGGTGTATGGCGCTATCTGGGCACTGGTTCTTCCTCTCTACCCTGGCTTGACTGCGCAGTTAGATCAACAGGTATCGGCAGGTACCAATAGGTCGGGAAGCCAAGAAGCCACGATGTCGTTAATCAAAGTACAAGAAGTTGAGAAGCCAAGAAGGTGTTGTTCTTCCTCCTCTGTAGAAAAACAATCGTAACTTCCTAATCTACTGCTGGAAGGCATGACTTCCATACTTACTCCATGACGGATATTCATCATTAACACTTTTAACCGCTGACACTGTTATAAGTCAGGCTGCAGCTCCCATACTCCATAGGCTCCCATATAGGCAATAGAATAAACGATCAATACAGTTTTAATGATATTTACACGTTCCCCACGAAGAATAACGCTCTCTCTAACAGACCCCATCCTATAAGGTTTCGTAACATATATGTAACGGCGTTTCCGTGACTCTCTCAGAGGCAGTAGTTATACCAAAGTAAACCCACTAGATTTAGGTTCTACAATCATGAACATTAAGTAAAATACACATACATCGTACAATTTACTTACCACTCAGCAACAGCTCAAATGCCGACAAGATACCAAAGATACCACGCTCAGACAAAGGATGTTTGCGGGTTCCCTGACCTTCCCCACTCACAAGACTAGTACAAAGTTACAGTTGCAGTTGTGGTCTCCTCTTCGGCACGAAGCTGGTGAGTGCTCTCAGCGGTCTGAAGTTGGAAGGAGCGTTCGGGCATTTATACCCAGTCAGGTAGCGTCCCAAGACGCCCACCGAGTGTGCATTAGTTATCCTAATAGCCACCCCCGTCGGCTCCACGTCAAATACTATTGAAACAGCTCTACCCCCCAAGCAATTCCCAGGTGATCTGATCGACAAGTACGGCGGTCAAGTAAACACCACCCTTTTCGGGTGTCAAAGCGCCTCAGTCGCATCCCATACTTTCCCCCTCTGGCCTACAATGACTCTGTCTCCCCGCCGTTAACTATCTTCCCACGCTAGTTATAGGCACAATATTATTATAACTACTAGTTATACCTTGCCAATCTATCACACTGTTACAATCGCCCCCACTTAAGTCGATTTTCCCTGGCAAAATCGGCTAATAAAATTATTAATCTACTGGTAATCTAGATAGAGTGTCGGCCCATAGAGCGTCTCGCCCCCTGATGTTGCTGACTCGAAAGTTATATGGTTGCAGCGCCAGGTTCCATCTAGTTACCCTCGCGTTCTTCTGGTCTTTAGTTCGCATCCAAGTTAGAGGTCGGTGGTCCGTCTCTAACACGAGGTTTCTCCCATACAGATACGCCTGCAACTTACTAACGGCGAAAACTATGGCCAGGCATTCCTTTTCAATTGTTGAGTAGTTCTTCTCCGCAGGTTTCAACTTTCTGCTAACATATACAACTGGATACTTCGTACCCTCGTCTTCTTGAAGTAGGCAGCCACTCACTCCAAGGTTAGATGCGTCTGTCTGGAGAATCAGTTCCTTGTTCCAGTCTGGCATCCGTAGTATCGGCTCGGAACTCAAACAAATTTTTAGGGCATTGAACGCGTTCTCCTGCGCGTGTCCCCACGCGAACTTTGTGCCCTGGGACTTCTTTGTGAGGTCTGACAACGGCGCCGAGATTGCATTGTAATTTGGTACAAACTTCCGATAGTACCCCGTTAGCCCCAGGAAACTCCTCACTTGTGTCTTGGTCGTCGGTCGGTCACAGTCGACAATGGCTCGCACCTTACTCTCCTGCGGTCTTACAGTCCCCTGTCCCAGCTTATGGCCTAAGTACTCGACTTCTGTCATCCCTATTAGCGTCTTGGTAGGTCTAGCTTTTAAATTTGCCCGTCTCAGTCGCTCGAAGACATTCCGACAACGTTCCAAGTGATCAGGCCAATTTGCCCTGTGTATAAGACAGTCGTCTACAAATGCATCTACCCCTTCGCCAGCATCTTTTAATACTTTCCTCATGAGCCTGTTAAATGTGGCGGGGGATCCCTTCAACCCGAACGGCATGACCCTGTACTGGTATAGCCCAAACGGTGTGGCGAACGCCTTCAGGTGTTTATCTTCCTCGGCCATCGGAACTTGATAAAAGCCCTTTGTCAAGTCCAGCTTGGTGAAATATTTTGCCTCCGCTAGATTGGAAATAATGGCTTCTACCTCAGGCATCGGTTCGGCGTCATCGGCAGTCACAACATTTAGCCGCCTGTAGTCGTTGCAGAAACGATGTTGACCATCGGGCTTCTTAACTAATACAATTGGACTATTGTACGGGGACTCGGACGGTTCGATGATTCTGGCCGCAAGCATCTTGCCTACCTCAGCATTGACAGCTTCTCTAGTTGAGTACGGTAGTTGGTAGGGTCTTACCTTCACAGGTTTTTGATCTAGCAATGGGATTTTGTGCTTGATCAGGTCAGTGAGCCCCGGTACATCGGTAAATATATCTTTGTATTCTTCCATGAGCTCTTGCATCTGTTCTCTCTGATCCTGATCTAGCGTGTCCCCTAACTGTACATCCCTGTAGGTTTCGGTCTGTTCTAGCTTAGGCATGACTGTCTCCAGAGGCATCGAAGTCGCTTCCTCTCCTTCATCGGTCTCGTCAATTATAGCTGCAGCTATTGCCTCTGTGTTTTCCTGTTCGTCTTCCCTCTCAATATACTTCTTCAGCATATTCGCGTGATACAGTCGTCTCTTCCCCTTGACGTTCACCATGTAGTTCACTGACCCTCTCTGCTCTTCTACTTTGTAAGGCCCTTTCCAAGTCATCTGTAGTTTCGATCCGTCACTTGGGAGAAGTATGAGGACGGAATCGCCCACTTGGAATTTCCTCTGTTTGGCCCCCCTATCGTAGTATTTCTTCTGCCTGTGTTTTTCGACGCTGCTGTTCTCGGCTACGACTTTCATGGCATCCTCCAATCGTTCCCTAATATCTACCACGTATTCGTACGATGACCTCGTTTCTGACTCCGCTTCCCCAGTCCACAGATTCTTCAGTATTGCAAGTGGTCCTCTCACAGGGTGACCGAACACTAGTTCAAACGGCGAAAAACCTGTACTGGCCTGTGGGGTTTCGCGATACGCGAACAGCAGTGGACACAACATTCTGTCCCAGTCCTTGGGTCTGTCATGAGCTACTCGGCGAAGCATATTCTTCAGCACTCCGTTAAATCTTTCACACAGACCATTGGCCATCGCGTGGTAGGGCGAGCAGAATATCTGTTTCGTTTTGAGAAGTGCACTGACCTCTCTCATCAGCTCACCGGTAAACTGTGATCCCCTATCTGAAACTATTTCCTTTGGTATGCCTAACCGAGAAAATATTTCCATTAACGCTTCACTGACCTGCTCAGCTGATATCCCCCTTAAGGCTACGGCATCCGGGAAACGCGTGGCATAATCTACTAGCGTCAAAATATAACGCGATCTCCCATGTTCCGTACGCGGAAGTGGACCAACCAAATCTATGGCGACGCGCGAAAAGGGCGTGTCGATCAGGGGCGTCGGCACTAGGGGTACCTTTGTCACCCTACCTTTATTGGATGTCCTTTGACACGCGTCACACGATCGACAGAAACGACCTACGTCCGCACCTATCCCAGGCCAAAAGAACGACTGCATTATTCTGTCCTGTGTGCGCGAAATTCCTAAGTGTCCCCCGAACACTCCTTCGTGAGCTATCTTCATCAGCTCACTTCGGTACTGCTTAGGTACCAACAACTGCTCCACATCAGCACGTCCAGCCCCGGCCTTCTTTACCCGATAGTAAATTCCCTTACTCTCCTTTATGTGAGTACCTACCTCAGCCGATTGCTCCAACGTGGCTCTCTCCCTTAAAACTCTCAAAGTTTCGTCCTCTCTCTGGGCCCGGGCTATCTCACCTGGTGTGAGTTCCCCTATCTTGGCCCCTACCCTTACCTCCTCCGTTGAGTTGCCCTTGGCCTCCTCATTATCTGTGGTCTGACTCACTTTCGCACTCGCATTCTCACACTCATGCTCTTCCTTGTCAATCTCCACCTTGCGAGATCGCGTGAGTACCACACTTATCTTCTCAAGAGACGCCCCCTTTATGTTTCCTATAATCAAATCGGCCACTGGGTCTTCCACTACTAGCGCTTTGAGAAGCCCAGTATAAAATGGGGTTTCTACCCACATTTCCGCGACAGGAGCAGACCTTCTCGTCCCGTCCATCAGGACATAACTCCTGTTCTTCCCAGTTAAGCTGTTAGGAGGCAGTTTGTCCCTTTTTATAATCGCACACGTGCATCCCGTGTCACGAAGGATAGTAATCTCTTTATCCCCTATCCTCCCCTTCTCCAAAAATGGAGCGGATAAATCATTCTCCGGAACATCGTCTTCGGGCTCATGTTCTGTCGAACCTTCTAACTCAATACTCTTACCTTCCGTCTCCCAAGAAATGAAGGTTTGTGGCCCTACACTCTGCTCAGCCCCTGGTTGAGTATTCGCCCTGCCCGATGACTCCCACTGACTGTCATCGGCTTCCTCATCGCTGGTTAGTACGACTGCGGTCGTCTCTTTCTGTCTCTTCCTACAGAATCTCGCAATATGGAGAAGTGACCCACACACAAAACAACCACGCCCACTCTCACGCTGGGACTTACCTCGGTTGTCCTCGACAGTGGCAGCAGCACCCTTCTTCGTTATGCCCTGGTCACACTGCCTACTCAGGTGATTGGGAGAGCCACAGTTGAAGCATACCGGTTTACTCACTCCTAAACCCTTACTTCTGCTCTCCTCAACCCTCTTACCTGACTTCTGCTGTTGCTCCAGCCCTCGCTTCGACTGATGAGCCTCACTATACAAGTCCGCCATCTCAACTAACTCATGCACGGACTTGGGGTCCCTCTCTTTCAAATATATGGAAAGATTACAGTCGACAATCTTCAACATCTGCTCCCTGACTAACAGATCCGTAATCCCTTCCATAGTTCTCTCTGCCTCTGAGAGGTCTACCCACCTCTCAAAATATCTCTGCAATCTCACGGACAGCTGCGTATAAGTTTCGTCCTTATCTAGACGACTCTCCCTAAACTTACGCCTATAACCCTCTGCCGTGAGGTGATACTTCTTGAACAACACCTTCTTTACCTTCTCGTAATCCCTACTGTCTTCATCGCTGAGACCGGAATAAACATCTAACGCCCTGCCAGTTAACAATGCCCCTAACATGTCTGCCCAGGTGTCTTCTTCCCAATCATTTGCCTGCGCGAGCCTTTCAAATCTTTTCAAATACGAGTCGAGATCCTCGCGCGAGTCATCAAAAATGGCAATTTTAGGTACCTTCGGGGCAGCAGATTTTCCATTCCCTTTACCATTGTGACACCCGTTTTTCGCTAGTTCCCGTTCGCATTCCATTCTCTCCCTTTCAAATTGTCTTTCCTTCTCCTTTTCTTCTCGTTCGCGCTCCTTTTCTTCTCGTTCGCGCTCCTTTTCTTCTCGTTCGATAGCCCTTTGTTCTCGGTTTTGGGCTTTCTCTTCGTCCCACCTAATTTTGAATTCCTCATCACTAATGCCTTCTTGTCTGGCAAGCTTCAGTGCGCCCAGATAGTCCATCAGCAATTGACCTGTAAACAAAGCTAACAATAAAGCGTGGATCGTAACTGTGAAGTTAACAACAATATTCCTGCAATAGCAAACAACAATTTTCTCTGTGACAAAAGATAAAATTGAACAGTCAATGCACAGGTAAAATCAGAGCATGTCGCAGGCACTAAATGTCAATCTCTCTCACTCGCCTCAGGGCAGATGACCTGTCCACACAATCACACAATAGCCCCTTGACACGACCCAGATCAAAATTAAATGTTATTTACTAGCAGGATCCCACTTCTGACACCATTGTGATGTTTCCACTTTCTCTCACTAACTTTCTTCTGACACCAGCCGTGATGGGCACGGCACAAACACACTAAATAATCGACTATCTCTCTTCTATAAGTTATAACAAACGATATCTGTATTGCTTACATATATACAATAATTATTAATTCATTCAATAATAATAGGAACATAGGTCATACAATTTCATGTGAATTTCGATGGAATGAAGTTGATGCAAATCAGTACATGCTAATTAAATGGCTTCGTAATATTCAATTTCTAGCACATTTTATAAAACACATGGGAACATTCAGCATAAGGAAACCTCTCCTTTAGGGGTGTATGGCGCTATCTGGGCACTGGTTCTTCCTCTCTACCCTGGCTTGACTGCGCAGTTAGATCAACAGGTATCGGCAGGTACCAATAGGTCGGGAAGCCAAGAAGCCACGATGTCGTTAATCAAAGTACAAGAAGTTGAGAAGCCAAGAAGGTGTTGTTCTTCCTCCTCTGTAGAAAAACAATCGTAACTTCCTAATCTACTGCTGGAAGGCATGACTTCCATACTTACTCCATGACGGATATTCATCATTAACACTTTTAACCGCTGACACTGTTATAAGTCAGGCTGCAGCTCCCATACTCCATAGGCTCCCATATAGGCAATAGAATAAACGATCAATACAGTTTTAATGATATTTACACGTTCCCCACGAAGAATAACGCTCTCTCTAACAGACCCCATCCTATAAGGTTTCGTAACATATATGTAACGGCGTTTCCGTGACTCTCTCAGAGGCAGTAGTTATACCAAAGTAAACCCACTAGATTTAGGTTCTACAATCATGAACATTAAGTAAAATACACATACATCGTACAATTTACTTACCACTCAGCAACAGCTCAAATGCCGACAAGATACCAAAGATACCACGCTCAGACAAAGGATGTTTGCGGGTTCCCTGACCTTCCCCACTCACAAGACTAGTACAAAGTTACAGTTGCAGTTGTGGTCTCCTCTTCGGCACGAAGCTGGTGAGTGCTCTCAGCGGTCTGAAGTTGGAAGGAGCGTTCGGGCATTTATACCCAGTCAGGTAGCGTCCCAAGACGCCCACCGAGTGTGCATTAGTTATCCTAATAGCCACCCCCGTCGGCTCCACGTCAAATACTATTGAAACAGCTCTACCCCCCAAGCAATTCCCAGGTGATCTGATCGACAAGTACGGCGGTCAAGTAAACACCACCCTTTTCGGGTGTCAAAGCGCCTCAGTCGCATCCCATACTTTCCCCCTCTGGCCTACAATGACTCTGTCTCCCCGCCGTTAACTATCTTCCCACGCTAGTTATAGGCACAATATTATTATAACTACTAGTTATACCTTGCCAATCTATCACACTGTTACAGTCACCAGGACCCCCGTGCTCTGGTTTTGTGTAGAATGAAATGTCTCGCTCCCCAGCTTTGTCAGCTGTTGGGGTTAAAAAACACTCGAGTCTGTGAGCTTTGTGTTCAGGAAATGTTACGTGCTGTGACAATGTTAATTTACATTAATAATTATCTAATCAGAATAATATCTGATAATAATAATATATGAAACTATTGAATGAAATACTGGGTATGTTTCAGTGGTAGACACAGGAGAGGGTAAAAAAAAAAAATGAGGTGGAGGAGCGTAACACTAGAGACATTTGTGTTTGGCTGGAGTGGAGGCAACTTCAAGTGTTTACTCAACAGAAGAATATGTTTAAAATGTTCCAGTCAAGAGGACGGATCAGAGGTGAAATTCGGATTTAAAAAAAGGCATATAATGATATATTTTTCTTTAGACAGATTTGAACACGGTCCCATAAAAAAGAAGGTTTCATTCTTGCTAGCGCCCCATACAGACATTGCAATTACGTTATCGTGATGACATCAGTAGGACTGTTGAAACTTAATTGAAACAGCCCAAATCAAACTACAATGGTAGCAGCTACGTTAAGTTTAGTGTTTCTCTCGCGACATCATTAGATCTAGGAATGTCTTGTTGTAGGTCTTTGTGTTAGGAGGTTCGCTGCTCTCGACATTTACACCTCGCTGTTTCTTGTTGTTCTTCAGTTTTTCTGTGTTGATTTCTTGTTGTCTTCCGTCTGGTTTTCTTTCTTAGCCCCCAAAAGGGCTCCCATTTGGGTTTTCTCGATCTTGTTTCGTCTTTCTTTCTTTATCTTTCGTCTAGGAATGTCCCTTCCAAATGGTTTGCTTTTAAGCCTCCTCATAGTACAGCTCGGTCTGAGCTGGTCGCGTTAGTTCACGAGAGAAAACGTCATAAGACTGTGAATGGAAACCAGAGCTAATATTTTCTGTACCCCGAAGAAAATAAATCGGTCGTTGGCACAGAAGAACAATGTAAAATAATGGACTGATATGTTCATAGATGAATACAGCAAGAATACTCAAATCATCCAATTACAAAGACCCCGAGATTCCACTCAAAATCTTTTAAAAAAAAAAAAAAGAGACGATCAGAATTCTGAAATATGCCACATTTCGTCTCAAACGAACGTTCCAACAATGTGCAGTGAGAAACGGGGTCTGATTTTCTATCAGCCCCTTCCTTCCTCAGACGTTTTTTTTTTCTTTTTGTTTTGTTTTCAGGCTTTGCACTTGCCCTACAATACAGACTTACGGCCAGTTAGCGAAACAATTTAAAGAAACCACAAGAGCGAAAGAGAGAGAGAGAGAGAGAGAAAGAGAAAGAGAGCAATTTCGAAAAGTAGTACAAAAGTCATGTTTCACATGACTGGATCCTAAGTTCGGGGGTCTGGAACAATCAAGCAGAATCTGAATACTGCAGGTTAGGTATCAAGGGAGGAGGCAGGGTTCAAAATTTGGCCTCTGTCATCTTTATAGCATAGATGCCATTTTTTTTTAAAATTCTCCTACAAGCAACTTGCCGTCGTGTTGCAGTTGCGACTTAGTTCCAAGTTCCTATCGGCCATGCAACGTGCCCGTGGCTCGTATGTGTGTACAGCTCCATTCATTCGCCTAAATTAAAAAAAATGCGACGCCACTGCAACGCAACAAATTCACATGTATGGGCCCAGCCTGGAATGCTCCTATACCGAGGCGTTCTCACTACTAGTGAGAACGCCTCGTCCTATACTCTATGCAGTGTTTAAGTTTCATTGTTACCATGACCTGGACGCGCTGACTTTCATTTCCTCCTGTCAAAAAAGACGGTTCCCTTTCTTTGAACACCAATCACAAATGTGACATCTTTGTAAAGACACTTCATTCTCGTGAAATTACCACTGGCCACTGTGCACGGGCTGTCAAAAGCATACCTACAACAGACAAAAGAACATAGCAAGGATCCGTCAGCTACATGCGTGAAAGTGAAGAGTTAAGTCAACGTCCAGCATATATCCATAGAGTGCATTATTTGAACCGTGATGAGAGCTGGCAGTTTTCCATTGCACAAAAAGCCCCTACTCCAGACCCCCTGACATGAAAACCATGATTGCTTGGAGTTTGCGAGGTATAAAAATTTTGCTCACACGCACAAGTGTCTATTCTTCTGATAGGCAACCGCAGTGCCTGGATCCAGATATGCTTTCACGACAAGAATTTTTTCATTGTATTGTCTGTCCATTTTTTTATGGCATTTTTAGCCAATCCTTCGGCAAATACTCTCTTTCTATAATCAAACTGGTGGGGGAAAAAAAGCGCAGGAACACTGCTTGGATCCGATTAAAGCGATCAGGCGTTCCGTTTATTTGCTTAAACCATTGAATCCAAATATCTTGTATCTGAGACAAGGCTACAATCAGTGGTCGCGATATGCCTGACATGAACATAAAGCAAGCAGCCATGTACGACCAGAGGCCACTTCACTCCACAATTTGGAAGGCAAACAAGATGTCTTTTCCCTGCCACTTTGAATGTGGAGGCTGAGAAAGATTTTGCTAGAGGCAAAATGTTTTGATATTTCATTCATTATAAAATTTACCGAATTTGCCACCACACACACACGCATTACATTATTTGGGTTGACATTAAAATTCTGGTTTTCTATAAACACACACGCATTCTGTCTGTCTCCCTCTCTCTCTCTCTCTCTCTCTCTCTCTCTTTCTCTTTCTCTCTCTCTCTCTCTCTCTTTCTCTTTCTCTCTCTCTCTCTCTCTCTCTCTGTATCTCTCTCTCTCTCTCTCTGTATCTCTCTCTCTCTCTCGCTCACTCTCTCTCTCTCACACGCACACACATACACGAAGAAAAATTCAGAGGTCCAACCATCCCATAACTTTTCAAGGTGTAGATGCTCATGTTTATGACTTTCAGAGGTAAATTCCAGCTTTCATTAAAAAGATTATCTTTTCTGAAATGTAAATTCAGGCATTTTTTTGTTGTTGTTGTTGTCTATAAAAGTTAAACCTACTTTGCAGCCCACAATAAAAGTACACAAAGACTAGGGTTAACGCCAATAATGAAATCCCGTTCACGGGTAGTCAAAAGAGCATCCACATTAGTTTCACCTTTTGAATTACATATTTACTCCGCCTGCCATCCTTTTGTATCATGATATCACGATATCACCGCAAATGTTTTACGTTAACCCACAACTATGTCACCTCAGCATGCCAGAGTCATAACTTCTGATAATTTGCAAGATACAACATTCTGTTTTCTCTGATAACTAATAATATGATTGAAGCCCCCCCCCCCCCCCCCAAAAAAAAAACACCCAACTCTCAACAGACATTTTGAAGATACGTTTAGGACGCAAGATCGAAGCACATCTGTTGTTTCAGTACATACATTCGAACAGTGATTTCGAATATCTTATTTTGGAAGCACATCTCTGCATATTGCGTACTATCTCTAAAGGTAACAGACTAAGACAACATGAGACAAGAAAGATTGTTCAGCCCTGCGTACATTAAACTGCGTGACAATACAAGTCGATTGGCACCGGAAATATTCATTCGTTCTCCTTGGCAACCATTATCAAATGGCAAGTTATTGCTGAAATGAACACACACTTTCAAGTTATAAACAAGAGCAACAACCGCTGCTGTTTGACATCTACCAGGCCACAGCTCAGTTTAATGAGATCCAACATTACACAAAATGTAGAGGGGAAGTGTGACTGTCGATTGCAATTGTGATTTCCTGAGCTCACTTTGTATTTCTGGTAATTTACGATGTCTCCACGGGAGAGAGTTCAATGCCAAGTCGTGTTGTGTCAAACTTGAGACAACCGCGGAAAGAAAGCGTTGATATATCACTGTTTCTTTGTCTTCTACGGTCCCTTAATACATTTTTCATCCCCCACTGTTTCATAGAAGTTCAATGACTGTTAAATTTTGACGTGTTTTAAATTATCATAATTCAAAACCTCTAGTGGTCAAACAAATATTATTTGACTGCCACTCGACCTAAGTCATTATATCCTAACAATTTACGGCCATCTTACGCCAAAAGACACTCACGCCACAGCTGGTAAGATTTAACTCAGGAGTGCCATCGAAAACGCATGTTTCAATATTGAAATTTTAGCCTGCAAAGCTCCACTCATCTTAGCATACAATTTCTACACAAAGGCAATCTCTGAAGGCGCAAAATGGCAACGACAAGCATCAAGAGGCAGTTGAAGGTCCCCTGGGCCTGTGCTTGTGCTTGTGGGTGTAGGGAGTGGGGTGAGGGTGAGGGGCGACCTGGCTTTAATATGATAAGCAGACAGATCGACAAAACAGAGCTGATTAATTAACGGATGGAGAGAAAGAAAAAAATACAGGGTGGCGTGATTTTGTTTAATTAGGTTAAGATAGGTGATCAATGAACTAAGTACAATCTTCAGTATCAGCGAATACATTAGTTGATTTCCTATTAAATCTCTGAGACTACCCTCCCTCCAACCCCCTTCCCCAGCCGAGAAACAAGAAATGAAAGTAATAGCAGTTTTTAAAGGGCTCATAAATGTCACTTTCAACAGTACAGTTCTCAAACTCAAGATGGCGATTTGTTTCTCAAGTGACACTTCATATTTATTCAGCCTAGACTTGCGTACGACTTAATAGTACTAAAGCATTGACCTCCGTCTGCTACGCCCCGTTACAGTGATTTGTATGACAGATATTGTATCAGGCGTTGATGTTGTTGGTATCTTGAAGGTTCTGGAGGCACGAGCGAGGCGTGGCACCATTTATATCTTTGGGGACAGAGTAGTCAAGAAGTGTCATATATCACTAGTAAAAAGTGTAAGCACTTATGATTGGTGTCGTTGACTAACGTGTTCTTGAGCGTGACACCATTCAGGTCAATACAGACACCCGCTGAGATATCATTGTTTGTATACGTTGCTAGTGTTTCATGCGAGTCATGACGCTAACCTCACAGGAAAGTCACCACAGAATGCAGAATTACTGTAACAATCAAAAGCATTCTTCATTCACTGTTGCGATCGAGACAAAACGTTGGTAGCCGGTGGTTCAAGAAGGCGCCGTGAAGGTACCAAGGACTGATGACTTTGACACGTGTTCTAGATCGTTCTAATGCGGGCTGACCCGTGAGTGGCGCGCACGCAGGCCGTGCGTCGGAATAATATCGCACTTCCAGATGTCGAAATTGTCACAACGTCGAGGGAGCGCTAAAGACGTTGAGGAAATATTCTACCTGGTGAACGCCCACCACAGAGGCAAATCTGATGACGATCGTACGGGTGTCGTGTGCCTCTTCGTTTATGTTTAGGGAAATGTATGTGTGCTTGTTGACAATGTGTGTGGGTGTGGGTGAGCGTGTATGTGTATGTACCAGAAGGATATGTCACCTCATTTATAACTCATGCCATCTTAAATCTGAGTAGTTATACAGCCACGCACGCACTGCCTATCGTCCACTTTACGTTCAGTTGTATTTATCTGCCAGGCCGTATTCATAACGGCAATCCTGGCCAGCTGGAAACCTATTGTGCTTACATGAGCCCATAATTTAGAGAAGGATTACAATTCGAGGCTTTGTAACAATTTTACTCCTGCAGAGTATTAGACTCGGTGTCATTAATGGTTTACTAATCATGGGGGTCATAAAACACAATTGTTCCACGGTGCTTGTTGCGGGAAACTGTTATAGAGATGAAATGAGTGGGGCTAACTGAACATCATACCATGCCAAAGGACAATAATAATAATAATATATACTTTTGAATCACTATAGCAACCAAATTTATGTTTTGCCCATAGAAATCAGTATATTGCATACTTTTATGTTTTTCTGGCAGGTGAAAGGGAGTCTTTATTTCTAATTTATCTTTCGCGCGAGTGGTGGAAGTCACAATGAGCTGTTTCTCTAATAGAGCAAAGACTGTTTTTGTTCAAGGCACGCGGGAAAAATGACAACTTTGTTTCTGTAGGCTGGTGGGATTGTTTGTATATTATGTGCGTGGGATAGAGTCTTAATATGTTTCTTAAGATTGTTGCTAATCTTAGTAAATTGCTGCATGCATGGGTAAATTCTTCGATCTCTCTGCGCAGAATAAAGAATTATATAGTGTTATCTGTAATAGCTCTTATGGCTGTGACACCTTTGCCACTCTCAGCTATCTGTGCTCTCATGCGTAAAGCATCAAGCAGTCAGCTGGGAGGTCACTGAATCGTCTAACTTGAACTAATCATTTCAGAGTAGAATAACATTATTGCTAACTCATTCTTTCGTGTTCGAACTCACTGGGCGCATTGCCCAGAAAGGATGGCAACAATCGCTGACTACAGACGCCGACCTGTCAGAACCTTAAACTTGACCTGTCACCAAAGACCTGATCAGGTTACAGATACTGCCATCACAACTTCCCCCCCTCGACAATATTCCCCTACAGGACGTTTTGGCGTCTGTCGCCTTGTGTGTTTTCTGGCGTATGGTCTTTCTTTCATTATTTTATGCGCGAGTGACTCTTGCCCTCCGTCGCGAAAGGTCGCTTTCAGGGCCAAAAGTCACAATCCTGATGGACCAGTGTGACAAGTAAACACACAAGCAACGCACCCTGGGTGAAAAATGATGAACAAAATGGGTGGTCTGTCGGCGGACGCGGGCCGACCAAAGGCGGCTTGTTTCCTTGCATTACAACTAATGTATGGACACCCAGAACCAACTTTTAATGATTTCTCCTGACTGTCAGCTGCGCATGCGCCCTTGGTCTTTGTGAAGATGTAATGGCGTTTTAAGGAGAGTTTGCGGAGCTCGGCCTAGCTGGAGTTTGGAGCCAGCATGGCGATGGTATTTGTTCGTCCACTCCCGGCATCCATTTCTAGCAGTTTAGGTGAGATTAATTGCAGATTGCAAGTTTAAAGTCCCACCTGGACTGTCAAGTGCTGACATAATGGTTTACGATTTGTCATTTTCTGTGTGCAAACTGACCAGCTCTTGTAAATCATTTCTTGACCAAAGGTCCATGGTTTCTCTGTGTTTTGCTCCCACACTGCAAACCCTGCTCGGGTGGAGGACACAGTTTTGCGCTATTTGTCAGGGCAGTTTTAAAAAACTGGGATCATATTTTATGTGCAAACCAATATCTTTCTTGAAGGTGTCAACTCCAAACATGAATCGTGCATAAAGCAAGGAGCGCGATAGTTTTGTCCTGTTACTTCCATGCTAACCAAAACAGCATCATTACCATCCAGCAATGCCGATGTTGCCTTTGGGCTGTTCGTGGTGATTTCATGGAAACTGGAAAGATTTTGTTTACCTCTTGTACCTTGAAAACATACTTACTCAAAATTCATTTATTGATTGATTTATTTTGGCATGTGGCCAATTTTGCCCATTCGTTGATAGGAGCATTCACGACCGTTCGACTTGGAACATTTACATTGTCATAGTGAGAGAGAGTGAGAGAGATTGAGAGAGAGAGAGAGTGTGTGTGTGTGTGTGTGTGTCTGACTGACAGATGGGCAGTCGGATGGACAGACAGACAAACAGACAGACAGAGCAGTTCACACTTTCGCAGGTTTTATAAGTCGAAAGGAAAAAGAGAGGGGTGGGGGGAAAAGACAGACAAGAAGGAATTTACAGCTTTTGAATTCCCGTCGTGCCAGTTTCATTCTAATGCCGATAAAATATCGCATGGGAACAAAGAACCCCTTATCTTAATGCTTTTTTCACCTACAATGGCAACATATTTACAAATGTGTCACTGAAGGCGACAAGAACAGGACGCGTCCGCTGATCTCCGGCAACCAAGACAGTGTCATTTTTTGTTTTGTTTTACATAAGTCACTGTGTCCCCTTCTGTCATAACACCAACTTTCCTTGCCCACCCCACTTTCTTTCTTCACGAAATCATTTCTTTGTCTTGCTTCTGTTTTCCGGTTCGATGCTTTTCGTTTACTTCTCTCTCTCTCTCTCTCTCTCTCTCTCTCTCTCTCTCTCTCTCTCTTTGTTAATCTTCCACTGATACTCTCCATCCATTCTTCTGCTGTTGGAGACCTTTCTTGCCTTCTTTCCTTGGAGACATCTTCTTCTCTGCCTAACCTGTCATTTGGGGGGGGGGGGCACTTCCTCCTTCCCTCTCACCCTCTTTCCTTTGTTTATTTTCTCGTTTTCCGCCATCTAATGTATTCACCCATCACTGCTGGATGACACAGTGGCATTTAAATTATTATCGAACTGTTTGCAGGATGTCTAGCGGGATATCAAGTGACATTACACAAACAAAGAAAACAGAGATATCGAAAAATAATTTCGTTTAAAACAAAAAATTTAAAGAAAAAAAAAGGAGTAAAGGCCATTCACAAAGTTTCGTGTTCACGTACAATGTAGCACTTTTCAACACTACTGACTTCTTATCAAGGCTGTCATTGTGTTGAACTTGAATAATCCAGTACAAGTCAAATTTCTTCAGCTGGGTGTGAAGTCCATGTCTATGAGCAATACATCTGATTCAGCTGCGGTTGTAGTTCTGATCTGTGAATGGCTCTGTACGTAATCTCTCCCTACGCTCACCAGTACTACGGTGACAGTGAGTGCATATCGCAATCATGCTATAAAGGAACCAAGGCCTCCAATGTAATCATGAATGGCTTTTTTAAGCCCTGAACCAAAATAACACATTATGCATATAAAGACGTAAAGTTGTGCGTGAACATATTTTAAAAGGGCTTGAGGTTTAGCTATGTTTTTAAACACTTTTTGAGCCACAACGAAAATGTTTCGACCTGAATTCAAAAGTGTCACCTGAAATTGCGAATTCTTCGCTGCTCTTTACATATTATTGCTAGCCGAAAGTCAACTTGATCACATCTGTGTATTCTGCGGGGAATTAGTCTTTGCTTCGAATCCAAGTGTCGTTGTTAACTGGTCTTGGTGCAAAGGAAAATTTGCAAGATTTATCTTGCCCGGTCAGCTAGTTATTATGATTACAGTATTGTTGTATTAAACCAGCAATTATACATTAACTGTGAACTAACAGTGTAGTTATTTCACTGCAGATGATAACAACACGGGCGCCTTAATAGGCCTCACCAGGTTTACCAAAATCCCAAGGCTCATGACCTTAATCTTGCCCCTAAGTGAGGCAAACTAAAGTGAACAATGCTCTTTGCATTACTGGACATTATTTTTGATACAATCCGTCTCAAATTTACTCATGGTCTATTGTTTGCCTCACCTCTGCTGCTTACCACTGTTTTTGACGGAATACCTACTTTCAGTCTTTTGGTTTTTTTCCCAAAATTTTGTGTTTGACTATTAGAAAAATGGTTTGAAATAGTTTTGTACTTTTTGTGTGTGTGTGTAACCGCTTCCTAGAGGATCATAGTACTACCGTACATCTGCCAGTGGTCAGGAAATCTTCAGATTCAGCAGTGATGCAACGATGAAAAGTAATGCGAGTGAAGAATTTCTTAAGCAAACTGACATTATCATGATATCGACTGGTATTTTTTTTATCGTCGCATGTGCATTTTTATGTTTTCGAGAAATGAGGATCGAAACTCTGAAGAGTTGTGTAAAATCCAGAGACAACATTACGTCACAAATAAATACCTCGAAAAGTTCTTAACCGATTGGAATGACACTTTCACATAATGAAATTAGGAGTGAGACAACCACTTTCATGACATAACCTCAAAATCTGCAAAATGTCGCCCACAACAATATAGTAAATACCCCACGATGTTTCCGTTTTATTGCTCAGAAATTCGTTTCAATAAGGCTTTTGCCCTCATTCTCAAGACCTTTGACCTGTCCTTTAACCCGCCTCAGATTTTGATCCGACGATAATAAGAAAATCTGCTGAATTACTTCATAATAATCTTATCATAATCTTGTTTCCGAGAGTCTCTCAATAGTATTTTTTTAAAGACTGTCAGTGGTAGAAAACGAAAAGCACATTATTAATGATACATGAATACCAGTCCATCCTTGCCGGATAGACACAACGTTTTACCTCAGGAATATTTTTGGTCGGTTTCAAATTTTAATGTCAGATGCCCCGTTTTAGCAAACCCAACCTTAGATCTTATTTGTTCAACTCCACTTTTTGCACAACTGAGAAATTCCAAGTTACAAATTTGCGGCTTGAGTTATTATGATTAGGAGTTAGTATAGATCGGAACCGTGAAATCGTTGGATAAGTGCCACAATGCATTGGTGTCAATGTGTGCATTTGTTATACCTTTTCTGCATACTAAAAGATCTCCAGTTTTTCAGGAAATGAGATAGAACAAACAAGAACTAAGGTCGTGAAAAGATCCCTACCAGGTATGTTTAAGATCCATTTCATCCTATAGATATATCGTTTTTATACACGAGCAAAAACATTTGAATTAATATTAATTTTATCAGACCAGTAAACGCGATGCGTAGGGTCACCCACAATACTCAGCCGTTAACAGACAAATAGGACAATGCACAATGTGCAGTAGTGCGCACCGACAATTTTTTCAGGACGTGATGTCTTGGGCTCATGATTGTGAAAATGAAAGATCGGAGATGGTGAATTAGCGGCGCAAAGCAGTCCCAAAAAAAAAACCCAAACAACCAAAACCACTTCTCCACCATTTCAAGTCTCCAAATGTAAAAAAGAACCCTCTGCGGGTCAGACAGAAGACACTTTCAAAATTTCACGCAAATGCGAGCTGTATGAGCGGCGGTAGGTCTGGTTCCTACGAGTTTTTTTTTTTTTAATTATACTAGATTGTATTCACAATAGGTGGACAAAAACGCTGCACTGAGTGGGAGAAAAACTCATGAAGAAGCCCAGGAAGAAGATGGCTAGACGACATAAAACAGAGAGGCTGACCATCATGGATATGGAAACCAGCAGACAGAGAACAACGAAAATCATTATCGGAGGGCTACATCCCGCAGTGGATGAATAACGCCTAGGTGAAAGGTGTGAAAGATGAAAGATTACTAGGTGAAAGGTGTGAAAGGTGAAAGATTATATTCACAAACTAAACTTCTTTTTTTTTTTTCATCGCTTTTTCGGAATATTGTGTAAACAGTCAAAATTATTAAATTTACAAAAAGAACAACAATAATAATGTCGTGTTGGAAATTCATTCTTATCCGGAGATATCCTTTCTTTGATATGATGAGACGCCATCGCGTCCTAGTTTTTCAGAGAGCGGAGATATCCGGGCCAAGATAACGAAACAATCCAGAAAGTATAAAAAGTAAGATTCTTAGCTCTATAAAAGTGAATCTGCCATTGTTAAATGGCGCCATGGAAATTTAATCCAGCAAACACCTGGACAAACACACTGGTAACCTGCAGTATAAGATGACACGACGAAATTAGGAAATTGCTCATAACAGAACAGTAATGCCGACGATAACAACGATAACTTTCTTTACAAAAGACCAATGTAGATAGAAAAAAAATAAAATAATAAAAGCGGCAATATTATTACCCCGATCCTCAGAATATACAATAGATAACAGAGTGACAAAGAACCATGAAAAAATTTACAACAGCACCATTCATGACGTAACACACAGTTTCATGCCTCTTAATCCCATCCCGCTTTTGACAATGAAATTCAGCGATTGTTGTCTTACCAGTGTATCAGGAACATTTATTTCATTCATGAAACGGAAAAAGGCTTTCAGTTACCTGCCACGTGGTAGTATTACCTGTCTTTAAACCAGGTGTGACTTTTCACAAAGGCGAGTAAAATGTAACTTCAGGCACTTTTCTTCCTTCAACTATTTGAACAGAAAATGTTTTCATGATTTTTCAAGATTTGTCTTTTAAAAATTTTTCTTTAACATTGAAAATGATAGTTTTGAACAGGTCATAATTCAGTGCATATACTGTAATAAAATTTTAATGTCACCTTCACCTTCACACTGCGGACAGGGGCAGACCGGGAAACACCACACTGCAAACTAGGAAGCCGAAGGAAAAGTCGGTCAAGGTCTCAGTAACATGAGAGACAATACCCTAGATGTAAAACCTGCTGTTGTTGTGTCCCACATGAACACTGCTTATCTGGAAATTAAAGGTCTTGTTAAGGGCCACTCATAATGCAGGTGCTCGAGATTTTGGCAAACCTGATTCACCCCCCCCCCCCCACTCCCCTTCCCATGTATACTTTTCATAGGCTTGGTTTCACCTCCACCCCCGTGCGAGCGAGCACACGGCCTTTGCAATGATGAATGTACATGTTTTAAAACCTTAAATAGCATTGTATGGATTATTTGATCGTTTCATTCCGAAATTCATTAGAAATGAACTTGTTTTTAAAATAATTCAACAACTCAATTTGCAGGGGAATTTTAACAACAAATGGTAAATATAAGCAAACTATTAATTCATTACTATGAAAGAAGAGCCTAATCAGGCTTCCCAGGTCCATCTCCCACCATGGGCGCTTTTCATACGGCGGGGACAAATGTCCCCCCCCCCCCCGTCCCCCCGGCCACTCCTACCTCTCAAAACTTTCAATCGTCTTCAAACAAAGCAGGAACATGGGTCTCCAGTCTCCGCATCCCTAAAAGGAAGTAGGTTGGAGGTCTTTGAGTTAGGAGGATTACCACTTTTAACATTGGCACTCCTGCAAGGAAGGAGAGGAGGGGTTGTGGTGTTAACCTTTCTCGGGACATGCACCAGGACATGTGAATCTTAACCAGACTACGAAGCTGGTTTAAACACTAATGCAAACAAAGTTTTTACAAAGACAAATTTTGTGCCACCCATTCTGGAGTGCGTGCTTACGTACGACCTCTTGTCTTCATTTCCAGGAACTTTGATACGCAAGCTGCATTATTAGAAGGTTAATAATAAATAAATTATAATGACAGACTGGTGTCAAAATGAATATACAAATCAGCACAACCACAGAAAATTAAATTTGGGTTCTAGCTTATTAATAGATTTTCGTACTCTTAAATAATTATTATAGGAGCCATTCTCGTATTTTGAACATTATATTTTATTATTATTGTTCCCAATTTTTAAAAATATTATAACTATGACTTTTGAAACATATGTACCGGCCAGTGTCCCCCGCCCCCCCCCCTAAAAAAATAAAAAAATAAATCAGTTTTGCATAATAAAAAGTAAAAAAAAAAATGGACAAATCTCAATATGGCAGAAGATATCTAGCTAATCCAAAACCCTTAATATCTTCGAAAGTGTGTGCACTATGAGATCTATTTCGATGAGTAACAGTCACTTTCACACACACACACACACACACACACACAAATATAATCTTCCATTCCATTTCATCTATTCCTCTTTAAACAACACCCACTTTAAAACTGCTCTGACACTGTCTGAAAATCTCTTTATTTAATTGTCATGAAAACCTCACACTTCCATAACAGCCACACACGTAGATCTAAATCCTTCTTTATGTGAAGTGAGAGTTCTGATCTTTATTTTATGATCTTTCAAATCCTCAGTGCATGCTGCACACTAAGTGCCACAAGGCTGGCATATGCAACGTTGCAATAGGAATGAAAGTTAGCATTGTACACTATACATTTTGGCAGCAGTGCATACTGTTACTGTTGTAGAAAGAAGAAAAATCAGCACATGAATTTTTTGTCTTTTGATGCAGGAGGATGTTGTATTCAAAGAAGAAAAGGTTGGATGAACCTTTAAAAAATTTATTTTGAAGGCAGAGGCGGATGTGTTAAATCTAAGAAGACAAACATTGCGTGAAGTTTTAACTTTTTTTTTGCCTGAGAGGACAGGGGTAAATCTACCCGGTGAATTCATGCTAGCCACACTGCGCGATGTCAACACAGTCACACGTTGATAAATTTGAGAGGCTCTGTTGGCTTCCTTATTTTTCTTTCCCCAGGACGGATCTATTAGCACAACGCTGTCAGGAGCGACGTAGTCTTGACAGCCGCCCAAGATATGGTGATATCTTTGCCCGTCTCCTCAGCAGCCGGATCTGTAGCGTCCGTTTTAATTAATACAAACATGAAAATTAAGGAAATCGGTATTGTGAACATCCAGTCAATGTTCCGTAGCAGGAAAGATGTTAGTGTTGCTTTTAGAGGCTGAGGCGGATGATGGTGTAAAAAAAAAAATAGATTCAGAAAAATTTCAAGTAATCACAGACATGCAAAACTGCCACAACCAGTAGTCTAAACATGACTTTATTAGGGTGCTTTCAGATCTTTGTTTTAGGGGATCCCTGACCCTTGGCATTTGCACCTCTCTTTTTTTTTTTACTATTATTTGTTGTTGTTGTTGTTGTTGTTTTTGTATTCATATACTTGTTTGATGTCACCCCCCCCCCTCCCTTCCAAGTGCAAACATGCCCGCACCGACCGAGAATCGAACTCGTTGCCTTCGGCGTGAGAGCCGAGCGCCTTGCCTCTTGACCAGCGTGTCCTCCACTTCTAGCTTGGAATAAAATGTCAAATGAATACAGCTATCGATTCTCTGCAGAAAACAAGACTTCTATACGAACTATTTATTTCATGTGCAGCTTGCCGGTCAAAACGTCAACTGCTCTCAGATATGCAATTATGTATTAATGCACCATGGTCACTGTGTAAAATGATAAACCAGAACAGACAGAAAAGTTCAATAGATTAGTATTTAATAGATGACGACACAGATCACATTTAATTGTCAAATGTCATAGTGAGTGAAATACCGCCCGCCCGCCCCCTCAACCCCTGAGCCTAAGCCCCCCCCCCTCCAACGCCGTGCCTCCACACACACACCAGGCAAAGACCACACATATAACACTGCCCCCCTCCCCGTTTTAATTTTTCCAACGCCCCCGACCAAAAGAGAAAAAAAAAAATCTCGAGTTTGTAATGAAGCATACATTGGTCGTTTCAATGGCATTACCAAGGTAATATAATTGTCAGTCTAATTTACCTATTGTGAAACGTAATTATTTCCTTGGTTTCGTTACCGTACCAACGTTTGATTATATTTCATTACAACATATAAAATAGTCATTATCCATTACAAATGACGCCATGGTAGAAGATCTGAGGAATGCCCCTTCATTTAATATTTTACATCCACGGCAATACAAGGTGAGCAAGCAGGTTCGCAAGAATTTCTCCATTTCTAGGCCTGTTATGAAAATTTACTACGCTTTTTACTTTGCAACTGGGCATTTTCCACATTTGGACAAAGACAGTAAAAGTACTAAAAGGGTATTATATTACAGCAAGAACTGTCAGAGTTTCAGACTTCTATAGTTTATTAGTCGTAAACATGAGTAATGAGTAGATCGTTAAGAGATGTCCAGTTACCTTTAAAGGGCACTTTACTGCTTTCTCTTTAGTCAAAAAATTAAATCCAAAACGTGTTGGTATTTTTTTTTTTTTATCTTCTCTCGCTCAGTAATACATAGATCTATAGTTTTAATCATTTCAATAAACTTTTTTTTCTCAATTGCTTTTCTTCTTTTAAACCTTTCCAGATTCCTTTCCTTTAGTTCTTTTCGTTTCGTTTCGTTTCTTTCTTTCGTTTCGTTTTGTTTCGTTTCCTTTCTTTCAGTTACTCTTTTCGTCCCTTCAAAGTCAAGCATCAGATAATCATTTATTACTCAAACAATTCACAATGGCAAAAATAAACCTCCCCGGGGATGGGGGAAATTCTACAAGGTTACTGCGCCCCTCAAGTCTATCCCCAGGGCTGAAGAACAATGTAACGATGTGTAAATCCACCTCGCTGGTGAGGCTGTACCTCTTACAAAAGGCATACGTTTCTCATTACAAGGCGACCATGATGGCGGCACTTCCGTTTCATCCCGGATCTGAGCTCCACCCGCAGGACAAAAAGAAGCGCCCGAGTTGACACCGGTGTGGATGATTTAGACAAAGCCTAGGAAACCGGATACAGGCCACCGGATGACATCACCCACCGGTTTTATTGATGCAGCACGCGACAGAGAACGGAACGTGGCACCCTCTTCAGCTCGGCACTTTAGCGATAACCGAATCTGTAAAGGCTCACGGCTGATGGAAGCATGCTGGGGGTTATGAAGCTCTATGGAGGGTCAGTGACACGAGGGAGAACAGCGAGACACAAGAAGAGCAAGCGAGTTCATTTAATTCTCTTTAAATCCTACAAAGAGCCGCGCATGAATTCGATTTACAGGTGTAATTATGTCTATTAAGTCGTTACGGAACAGGGCTATTTAACAAACCGCCAGATTCAAGCCCGATATCACTTCCGTGGATAATATAAAAGAGGGCACAATAGAGACAAGAAATGAGGAAGAGATGTGCATCATTTTGTTATGGTACGAGGATGAGACAGAGGCATAGCGCCCTGTGATATTCTGTTGGATTTTTCATTTATCCTGTTGTCATTTCCATTTTTTGCGATACGATACAGGCACTTTTTTTATATTCAAACAACTTCCTGCAAACTGCGACTGAAAAAAATAATATAGCGAGGATACGGAGAGGGAGCAGGTTTATTCAGATGCAAATGAGGACACAGCGTCTCTCTGATCCCAACAAACGCCACTTAACACTAGTTCATCGGGAAGCAACAGTTGAATATTAAAGGTTTTGACGAAGAAAATGGAAAAATAATAATAAAGTCTGATTTGGTCATTTTCAAAGACAAAGACTTTAACTGTCAATCTACAAACATGGTCAGCACTCATTCTGAAACTGGTGACATCAGACTTGTCTTTGTGTATGTGTTCGGAAACTGCAATGGAAACGTCAGAAATCCGTCAAGTAGTACAAAGAAAGACTACTTCAAAGGTTTTTGACATTTCCCTCGCCGTTTCCGTTTCCGCACACATGAAAACCTAAGTGTTTTTACTTATGTTTACACCAACTTCGTAATCCAGGTAAGCCCCATAAAGTTGAAATCACAGCTCTCCTTCAGGTTTGTTTTTGTGTGTGTGTGGGCTGTGAAGATTGAATACCCACATCCCAGCTTTGGTTGAAGATGGCGTGAACTAAAAGAACAACCAGGCGTATTACAAATGCAATGTAATCTTGAACAACCTTAATCTACCAGGCAAAAACCCCAACAACTCTCCCGATTTGTTTTTTCAATTGATACTTGAGAAAGCTCTTCATTTGCCCTGGGATAAACAATATCGGAACACTTGAGCACAAAATGCAAGCGCTTCTGCTGGCAAACAGCACTTTGCAACAACTCGTGCCCCTTGACAGATAAGTAGCGATTAATGACTCTCTGCCGACAGTTTCTCAAGTTTTTCTCTTGGGGCGACACCTCCCACTTCCGTGTATTTCGGGAGAAGAAAGGAAAGAAAAGAAGATTTGAATCAAAGAAAGATTAACACACAAAGATGCCAAAGAACCTTCTTTGACAAAGAGATCAAAGTTCCGGTGTCCTTTTCCTTGAATACAATTTTCTCTCTTGATTCTTGGAACTCCATTGATGGGCATTTCAGTATGAGATATTTACATTTTCTAGAGAATACTTATTTATTTATTTATTTATTTTCCTTTTTAATTCAAAACTGTCTCGAAAGACGCATGCCATAGATCAGATCTATTTTATCATCACATCTGAACCTCTCTCACTTTTTACCTTCACTCTCTTTTAGACGGACACAATACATTAGGCAAGCCCTGGCTTTTTGCTGCGAGATGCCTCTTCCCTATAGGCCACCATTCACACGTGCACTAGACAGATACTGATCACTGGAACATGCGGGAATCTGACTTTGGATTTTATGGTTTTTTTTTTTTTTCATACAGGCTTTCAATGCCACCTTTTCCACCCTCCAGTTCTCGTGAAAATTTCTGTTTATGATCACATGAAACATGCCTACATAATTCCCTACTCATGTTACAGATAATAGATCACTATTTCATTATTATTCACTGGCTTCTCGACCAGAGGAACATCAGCCGTTTTACAAGCATTCAACTATTAAAATCAGTTTCTGTGTTCACTGTGTATACACATTTCAAAGTTTCTATGGATAAAATTTATAAAGTCTCTCCAGATAAACTGTGCATAAGCCCATCATCTTTGTTATTTTCTGAAAATGAATTTTATGTCTCTTTCCCGCGTCATTCAAGGAGAGGCTGAGACTTGGAAAATGTAGACTGATTTCTCCAACAATCGGTTCACTGAGACAATCGCTGGAAATGCCTATTTAATTTGGGCGTGTGCTGGTGATATCTCATCAATGAGACAAGCAGAAAAACAGAGTGCCAAAGTCGAAACTGACCTAGAATAAATCGTAGGGTATTGTCCTTATTGTTGTATGTGCAATTAGTTGTGTTATATTGTTCATTTCTGCCCAAAAAAGCTCGTGATGCCATGGAACGTTTTGAAGAAATATACAAACTTTCGTAAGAGCTCAAGTTCTGTGATGTCAGTTGAAACAAACCAAGACCACGATGCAAAGTGCGCACATTTATCGTGCATAGCACCCAGCACTATTTGCGATGCACTGGACGTATTGAGCTGTGCGCAACAGCTTTCACTTCTTTTTTTTTTGTTCTTAACCATTAGTTTGGGGGTTTGGGCCACAAATTTTAATCCCCTGTATTTTACAAAGTCTGTCCGAAAAGAGGACACGAAATCGAACTGGCGTGGTTTCTGGTAAAGATGTTGCTAGGGGAACGTAGTCCGATTGCAAGGCCGCATAGAGAAAATAATTGATCTGTATTCACTGCTCATCCATAATTTACTATATAAAATACCACGGCCCCCTAGCAATAGACTTCAGGTGCAGGCCTATTAGATTCTGTTCTTAGTCTGTTCATCGTCTTTCGTGAATCCCTATCAACACATTAATTTTAACCCTTTGTTTGCTGAGACATGATGTAGCTCAGTGCAATTTGTAAACAATGCTTTGAAGTATAATCATTTTATCCGCTCATTTTGTTTTAGATGATGAGAATGACATAATAATATATTTACAGAAAAACCCTATCATGAACCTAGACTGCAAAGTTATTTTCACTGAAGATATTTATTGGTGCATGACGTACAAGTCCCGAAGGGAAGCAAAAGGTTAATCTCTTTTCTCCCATACTTTAGAATGTGTTTAGGTGGAGAGAGGTGTAAGAGCCGGCCAATCTCATCGTCTGATAGCTGTCAAGTAAAGACACATCCAATATTTCCTACGTCTCTCGCAGCAATTACACTCACCTCCACATTTAACATACACAGTGCACGCGTATGTGTGGTATATATTCCTTTACTCAGTGGCTCATACTACTCACTGCCACTCATGTACAATCACATATGCAATTCATAGTCATACCCATTCGATCACTCAATACCCTCCAAAAGCACATCAGTAGCAAACGCTCCCAAGTAAGATATGGGGATTGTTAAAGTGAATCCCTTCAAAATGTGTCTACCATATTTGAAATAGAACTTGCACGTTGCTTTAAGTCTAAAATCTAAGGGAGGGCGAATTTTTCAGGGGAATTTAAAAGGGTTTTGTTTTTTTTAGGGATGGGGGGGGGGGGAGGGAGAGGCAGAAAATAAGAGAGAGTGGGGGGGGAGGGGGAGAGAGAGATCAAGAGGAGAGAACTCGGTAGAGGGAGAGAGAGAGAGGGTAGACGTACAGAGAGAGAGGGGGGGGAGAAAGAGGTGGAGAGAAAGAGAGCAGAAAGATAGAGAGAGAGAGAGAAAAAAAAGAGAGAGAGAAAGAGAGAGGGGGGGGGGGCGGAATTAAACTTTGAAAAGGTTAAAATTTAATTTACACTTAAAGTATACTTTGTTGCCAGTTAAAACTTGCTCCTCACACATGATACGGTATGTGTGCAATATCACTTGGAAATACCATGTCCTGGTAGCGGTTGTAGCCTAACTGTTGATTTTTCTGTAGATGAAACTTTCAGCGATTCTTTCTCTTATTAAAATTACTATTCTCGTTGTTGTTCATTCTCGATTGATTTTCCCATGGAAAAATTTTGCTGCTCACAATCGTTTGAGATCCCCGACAATCCACCCTTTTTCAGTGTGGAGGAAAAGGTGTTAATAGTGGAAAACAAAAAGAGAAGGCGAATTCATGCAAATGGGCCAGCCCAATGGCGCAAGTTATGATTAATCATTAGGCAAAATAATCACTCAGACTGTACTTGGGTGTTGAGTAGACACACGCCCCTCACACATGTTGCACAGGGGATCGATTATTCTGTTCTGTTTGGGGCTTGATCTCCTCACAGCTCTGGTGGGCGAATCGATTTTCCTTTCAGCGACGTTGGTATCGATAACCATGGCAAATATTAATTAATTTCATTATATAATTATTTAAATTCCTTTTATTAATGACATTTTCTTTAATGTGTTTGCAAAATGCAATATTAATATCTCTTTGCCGAAATGTTATCCACAAATTGGGGCTGGCTTAGCTTGAGTGGGAAAGTTATTTTATATTTTTTACTACGAAATCGAACGAAGAGGCTCTCTTATATCAATAAATATCAATTCGTTGACCTCGATATGCCTTCCTTTGTATTCACTCTATAGTATACAATAGTTTTACTTTTCAATTTAGATTTTTTTTTTTTTCTTTTGATTTAGGTTATGGTAACTCATAAGTTTATAGGTACTCATTTTAGATATCGATATCCTAGATTTTCAGTTTTGTTCCGCCCATATCGGAGTCGCACGTCCGATGACACTTCATGGCTCTCCCCCCCCCCCCCCCCCCCGCCCCCTCACCCAACGTTTTGTTCCTAAAAGCTTTTGAGGAAAGCTCCTACCCCTACCCCCCTCCCCCCCTCCCCACCCGTCGTCACTTTACCCGACCCCACTCACAACCAGTTATCCCAGTAGTGGATGATTCCTGCTGATATCCTAGCCATTTAGTGTAACATCTGGTCCAGGGGTGATCCGGCTGTGACTACGTTATGTACAGTTTTCTTTCTTTCTTTCTTTCTTTCTCTCTTTATCCTGACTGTACTTCAAACTATGTAAACATCTTACAAAAATCAATAACCAAGCATCTATAATATAAGCCTTCATAATCTCTAGCTCACATGGAAAGAGACCATTCTGCTCGCTCTCTCTCTCTCTCTCTCTCTCTCTCTCTCTCTCTCTCTCTCTCTCTCTCTCTCTCTCTCTCTCTCTCTCTCTCTCTCTCTCTCTCTCTCTCTCTCTCTCTCTCTCTCTCTCTCTCTCTCTCTCTCTCTCTCTCTCTCTCTCTCTCTCTCTCTCTCTCTCTCTCTCTCTCTCTCTCTCTCTCTCTCTCTCTCTCTCTCTCTCTCTCTCTCTCTCTCTCTCTCTCTCTCTCTCTCTCTCTCTCTCTCTCTCTCTCTCTCTCTCTCTCTCTCTCTCTCTCTCTCTCTCTCTCTCTCTCTCTCTCTCTCTCTCTCTCTCTCTCTCTCTCTCTTTGTTTTTTTTCTTTCAAAATTAAACCCATTCCTCTTTCACTCACCACTGACAGAATTAATTCACGTATTAATTTCCTCTCCCTCTTGTTCATTCTCAGATTTTCCTCCTTTTCCTCTTCTCTCTTCTTCGCTCCCCGCGGCTCTTTGTCACCCTTTCTCCTCCCTTTCTTTCTGTCTTTCCTTCCTTAATTCAAGTGTCCTATTACCCGGCTATAGTTACAAAAACCAAAGGAAGTTTATGGTTTTGATACGTTTGGACATTGATGAAATTCTCATACACCTGGATGCAATATTGTTTTCAACTTTCCATTCTTGTTGTTGTTTGTTTGCATTTGGCGGTAGAAAAGAGGGGGGGGGTGGGGGTGGGGTGGGGGGATAGGAAATTTCTCCTTTCCGTGTTAAATAAATCTACATGTAATCAATTAATCTTTAGTCACTCCTGTGTTTGCGTAAATTTTTTTTCTCAATCGATCTCACTAGTTCCCCATGAGCGAGTAACACAAGAACTCCAATCAATAAGATTACAAAAATATGTCCACAAAGAAAGAATATACGTAAGTTTGCTCTGAAATAGTTGCTGTTCTTGTTGCTGTTGTGTTGTTGCTGTTGTCTATTGCTGCTGCTATTCATGTCGATGATGATGTTGATAATGATTATTGTTGTTGTTGTTCTTCTTCTTCTGCTTTTTCTTCTTGCCAAACTGAAATAAACATGTGTATGAGAATCTGAAACCTCGCAAGGCTCTGTGATGCACAGTTCTTCTTCATATTAATATTTTCTCGTAAAACGCTTATCATAATCGCTTTCAAGATCTTTCACTTTTTGCCACATCCCGGAAAACCTATTGTATTGTACAGAGCAAACTGTAAAAAAAAAAAAAAAAACCTAAGTTTGACGACAAACACACGACAATTTCAAAATTAATATACTCACAAATATGGCAAGTCTTGACGCACTGGCAGGTCAATGAAAACTTCACCGTAAGATGACTTTATCAGTTTTTCTAGGGATTTTAGAGAATTTTGTTGTTTGTTTGTTTTGTTTACTGGATGGCTGAATTATCTAAAACCGTATTTTAAAAATTATTTACAGCTCCAAAGATGGAAATCATAGCAAACCCGTCGTTTATATTGCCAAGTTGTCTTTAATGCCAGTAGGCTACCAATAATAACAGGCAAGAATACATTAACAGGCCGTTAGACCAATGCATTTTGCCCACAATTTAGATCATAACTACAGTTTTCCTGACAATTACAGACCTTTAAATCAATTCTCTTTCAGCATTTACATCAATTTTGGATATTATATATATATAATATATTATATGGTACGATACGTGGGTGATTTGTGTGTAAAATGTCCCGCCAAAAGATAGCCCCTGAAATTACCCGCATTTTCTAGTCCAATAATGTTAAGTGTTGTGTCATGTTTTCCCCACATAGAAAACAGAATTGACAGTTAACTTGTCACTAGTGGTCGGGGACTCAAGGTAGACTATTATTATCGTTTTGAACATTGTATCGATCGGCTTTTAGGCTCTATCCATCAAGTTAGTGTTGCTAGAGCCGTTTTTACATTAAATTATAATTTTATCAACAGTTACCCGTTGGACATGGACCGAGAACGTGGTATTCATCGATCATACTACACACATATTATAATGACGTACACCCCCAAAACATCCCCACTTGGGCTGGCTTTCTCAGTAAATGGTGACTTGATCAGGAAAAAAAGTTTCAGATGTGTAAACGCGTACCCGGTCGAGTGCTAAAAACGTTAATTGCTGGGCGAGGTGAAAACGTTCGATGAGATGTGATCTTGCTTGATATTTGCCATCTGAAGTATGCCCTGTCTCATTTTGAACGGCTTTTTAACACAGACCCGCCTTCAAAAGATGAGCATTTATTAAAATTTTATCACCAGAGGTTTTGTGTAACTTCGTTGAATACAATCTGATTATACAAGCGTACCTTTATACACTCAGTGATCATATACCCTAATATCTCAGCTGAAACGGATTAGTGTGGGTTAGAAATGTGTCATTAACATGCAAATGTTAATTGATGACAGTAAGATAGTGGTAATTAATAGATTCATATATATTTTTTCTCTTATTTCCAGCATCAGGAGTAAATTGTTGCCTTGCTTGTTCTTGATGTTTCACATTAGACAAGTATCTGTGGGTTCTATTCACACAATGATAAAAATATCTGTCCTTCGTCTTGTTTTGAAAATTAAGTACCGCATGGGATTTACCCCTGCATTGGCTGGATAGGTCTACACTGTCTTTAATAAATGTTCAACTTCGGGAAGGCTAGGAGTAAGGGAGAGTAATGGTGGTGTTATACTCCTAAAAGGATGAATAATTTATGCTCATGTTTCGTCAGTGCATTGGACATCCAAATGACACTACTATGAGAAGCCATGAACACTGGTAAAATAGTGAGGCTGGTAATTAAAGCCAGAGTAGGTTGATATATGGCGAGTGAGCCTTGTCCAAGCTGTTACTAGCATTTTAGCTTTCTTCCACGGCAACAGCTTTCTAAACGCAACTTCTGTCCTCTGTAGATATAACCAACAAAATATATACTGTTCGCCACTTCAATATTAGTTGTATCATACACACGCCATTGTTTGTGTGAATGTTTGTTTCGGCTGCTAGGGTCAGTCATCATCAGTAGCTGCCGTCGGGTTACGCTCGATTCAAACGAAGGAAGGGTGAACACTCTCAGCTGTGATCTGAAGAAGCGCGAGTAAATTGGGCAACGTACTCTTTAATTTTACCACCGCTTGGCCAGTAGCATTTCTAAGTGGACGAACACGGAAGAAATTGAGACAACAGTGAGGATTTCATTATCCGCGGCCCTCTGCGCGAGAATCGACCTTGCTTCATTTTCATCCGGAAAAGTCAATTTTGATGAAAGCCATTAGCATAAACGGGCTGCCCATATCGACCTCTTGTCAATAGCTTGACGGCCAGCTCCCAAATTTTCCTAGCAAGGAAAAAGTGTCTTTCAATGAAGGATCACATCATTTCCTCAAAATCATTTCCGGTGGTGTGGCACACACAGGCCAGTGACTAGTACCAAGGAAGCAGGAGAGACTGAGTTCGGAAATAAACTCTGATATGACATGGTATTTCTCAGAACAAATTTATTCCATGCCTTCGGTACGCGAGGTGCCCAGCGAAACGCCTCAGGATCACAACACAGAATACTGTACCACTCAAAACAGTTACATTTTTCCTTACAGATTTGATACTCAAGATCAGCCAGCGGGCAGGTATAATACTGCGTCTCTTCCCTACATCTCCAACAACTCTGACGCTCTAGGATATTACCAGCAACAGTGCACGGCTATCGCCCCAAGTCATCACCAAAACTACCGCGACAATCCTTTTGTATGGATTGGCACCAATAATTTCTATCCATCTCCAACTTACAAGCAGAGTTTTTCTGAGGACTCTTTCACTGGACAACGACAATACCACCGAAGACATCTCACCAGTGACCGCTCAGAGAAAGCTAGCGGCAGAAAGCGTCGTGCACCAACAGTGGCTCAGCGTCGAGCTGCCAACGTCCGGGAGAGACGCCGGATGTACAACCTAAATGAAGCTTTCGATTGCCTCCGGAGGAGAATACCTACATTTGCATACGAAAAACGCCTGTCTAGAATAGAAACTCTTAGACTGGCCATTTCTTACATTTCATTCATGTCTGGAATTGTGAACGGCGAAGACCCGGGTACGCTACGTGTCAGTACCTACGACTCTCCCATGAGTACATCTGCATCACTGGGTCAGCCAGTGTCGCGTCACGATGACTCAATCCTTACATCAGGAAACTGTGAAAATGACGTATCGGATGATGAAAGAAACGACGAAGATGACAATGATAGTGACAGCAGTACCAACGAAAGCGATGACGAGGATGTTGATGATGATGATGATGATGATGACGGTGGTGGTGGTGGTGATGAAATCAGTCAGTATACAAACTTTATTGATGGCAGTGGTGATAGTTAAATGTTTATGTATATGTGATTTTCAAAGCCTCCAGACATCGTGAATAAGACGGTATTTTTACACAATTTTAGCTGGAGAACAAGAACAAGCAGATCTGTGCTTTGTATACTTCGTGTCGCAAATCTGTCTATTTATATCTAGATACTGTCTTTAGAAACTTGGATTAAGAAATTCTGAGGCTGATGGCATAAGTGTGTCAAGAGCATCAAAACACAGACCAAGATACAGCGTTCTTGTGATTGGTTTTGGAATTGACCCAGTTGGATATTTGCAGTAAAACAAGATTAAACTATAACAGACGGGAAGTTATTTTAACTGCTTATCTGAATCTGTCGATTTGACCGTGTCGCATATTTTACTTGTTCTCGGTTGCACATCAACAGTATGATGTGAGGTCAAAAGTCTCATGCTAGTGCGATAGTTTAGCAAAATGCCCTGCTTTTGTCCTGGTAGATTCCCACAGCTGGTATGTTAACACTGTTTACTGAACATATGCATTATTTAAAGTACATAATTAATTATTTTGTTGAGTGAGAGATAATTTAGTGGACCACTTACTAGACTAGATCTAGATTTTATGAGGCCTAACCTGTATAATGCTTGGATGCCCCTTGTTACACTAGAAAGTCTCGCCAAGGTGCATACTAAAATATGGCCTGGAAAATTAAGGAGTGAAACATATTAATTATATGGTGCTATAGTGCTTGTTCAGTGGGTTAAAAGCATTATTTAAATTCATTGCATAATAATTTTTAAAAAAATATTAATAAACATTTCACAACAAAAACAAAAAAAATTGCACGGCCTCGGATAGTACAGCCCTAAGCTGTTTTTTATTTAAGTTATGTCTCTACATCCACAGACTAATAAATTAACCAGACTGGAACCACGAGTTTCGGGCTGTGTCGCTTTCTACGGAATTTCCCGAGCGGCGACAGTATAACCAACATGGCTGCCGCTCGGGAAATTCCGATTCTAGTTCTATCTGCAGTAGACATTTCTTTTTATTTGTCAAGAATGGTTGTACATGTATTAATTTCTTGGTGCGGAACCAAACTTCCGCGTTCAGTAGGCGCGTCAAAATGGTATCATTCAAAATTGTAGCTATGCTGAAGCGTCGGTCGCCACCGTAAACCTAATATGGCTGATGGTTCATGGCCTTTCGCTCTTTTGTGGCGTCACACAATGGGATCATCCAGTCTGGGTATTTTATTAGTCTGTGCTACATCCGGCACTGTTGGTAAGCCGTACTAGCTACATACATAGTGCTAGAGACACAATGCTCTGTGGAAATAATTTTAGTGGCAAAGGGTGTCCCAGGTGAATAAAACGAAAACGTTCGTAATATCTCTATCTAAAATGGGACAACTCACCCAGAAAGTTATCTATATTTACACCACAAAAGTATATCAAAACAAGAAAATAATGTCGACATCGGTGATCCTGTCGAAACTAGTTACGTGTATTAATAATTGGTATGCTAAGAAATGGATAACTAAATTATATAACGATATGACTACATAATGATAGTAATAGTAAAATAGTAAAAATAGTAACAAGCGCCCCACCAGTTTTGATGTGATGGAAATGGCGTTGAAAAAAAGTACTTTGTAACAGCACAGGCAGCTATGTATCTTTTAAAATGTAGGGCACTTGTTAAAATATTTTTTTCTTCTGGTTTTAAATGGTTAGGTCAGTGATCTTGTATATGACAGTATTATTATTATACTATTATTATAATTATCAAAGTTGTTGTTATTGATATCATTATATTTTATTATTATTATCGTTATCATTATTTTGTTGTTGTTGTTTCAAATTAATCACTGAGACAAAATGTCGATGAAGTCCAATGAATCTGACTACAGAACACAGAATTGTTTGTATCTTAAATAGCGGACACTGCAATACTGTCACAAGTACTCTTTCTTTCTGGAAGTATTTTGTTTTGAACTGTGGGTTGATTTTTCACAGAATGTGTTATGACAAATGATTATATAACATTTCATTATACATGCCAAATGCATAAATCTATGTCTTCCTGTTTAGGTTATAATTATACGGTGTTCTCCAAGAACGAAATAATTCCTTGGAGTGAAATTACTTTTTTCATTTGTTTATTCTTTGTTCCCTTTTTTTTTTCTTATTTTGTCATCGCACCCTTTATTATTAAATTAATGATAACACAATCATCTGCAAGTCCATTGTTGTTGTGTTTTTTTTTCTTTGTTCTGACAAGGCTTTACATGTAATTTAGAGCATCAGTCTGAAAAGGTCTGTAATCCCTTCATAAATAGTTATTAGTGCAACCTGCTGGCTTTGCATTGTGCTATTTCCATTGTTGAATTAGATGTGAATTAAACGATCCACCCGATGATATACTGTAATAAGCTCTTATCTTTGGGATTTACACGCCTAAAGAATTGTGTTGATGAATCCGAGTAAAATTCCTACTTTTTATCAGTTGCAAACTGTCTGGTATTAATTGCTGGGTGTATTATTATTATTATTATTATTATTATTAGATTTATTGTTATTGTTTTGAAAAACTGGGACTGTATAAATGCGATAATTTAGCATGAGTATACCCTTTCATTATATTTCAGAGAAGGATTTTTCAGAAGTCTTTTTTATTTCGTTTAAAGAGATTTGCAATTTCCCTAATCATTATTTTCTGGAAAGATCAGTTATATTAATACAAATGTGTTATTAGAACATGCAATAGCATTGTTACTCGTGTATGATTTTCAAGTTTCATAACGAATTCAGACTTTAAATATCTGTGTTTCTTGGGTGTCAAGCCCGCTCGGTAGCATTTTATATCACTTTTTCGCCTTTAAATTCAATGCGTAACAGTGTTTCCATGGTTACCAACAAATTAGCGAAGAGATTAACCAGAGTTGTCCTGTCAAGTAAAGCAACAACACCTTTTGCTTGTGCATTCAGAAAAGGCGAAAAAAAAAAAAATGTAAACTCGAACATTCACTTCACATATCATTTTAAGATTGTCTGGAAAAGGACAGCGAGTAACGCAAACACCTCTTGCTATTGAATGTTATCAGTGAATTTTCAGTTCCGTTTGTTTTTTTCCCTTCTCTTTTTTGAATAAACTGATAGGGAGTTGGGATCTGAATGATGTGCACGTGGCTACCCGGATATACACAGTAATATTAAAAACTGGCATTGTCGCTTCTTTGCCACTGTAAAGCGAGAAAATACGCAATGGCACGGGCCGTTATCATACAATTTTTCCTTTCTAACAATGTTTTCCTTACAAATGAAGACAGTAATTTAATGACATATCTGAGCAGTGTGTATATATGAAAGGAAATCGGCATATCTGATAAAAGATTTTTTTCGTTTAACTTCAGTAAAAAGTTAACTGTAATAGAGCATTAAATAAAAAGCCTGTGTTCTCGAACTCAGAACAGATAGCTGACCTTACTCTCTGCCTGTGGCGCTGTCCATATCACAGCTTGCCACTCATAGAGTTGACATCGTGAGGAATACAATCATGTTTTCTTCATACACTCAAATAACAAAAAATAAAAAAACCACCAGATGAATTCACGGCTGTTCATTTGAATAGCTTTTGTTAATATTTTTTTAAAAATTTGAATACTAGTAACTAAATGAAATATCCCAAGAATATCTTCTTTTTTTTTCACTCAGTGTATACGCTAGGTTAAACTGTGACTGACTGGCTAGAGTGAAAGATTTTGCGAACACCGCATTCAAAGGAGAGTGAGGAACATTAAGGAGGCTTCGGAAAATAAATTCATTAGAACATATTCTTTGAATTAATCGCATGTCCAGCATTTATACAAACTACTATTCAATGTTAGTGAACCTGGAGAAATCTGGCTTAAAGTGAAAGTTTTATACCTCTCTACAAAACCAAAAGACGAGTTCACTCAAAATATTTTAACCAAATGCAGAAAAATGACAAATCTTTCATATTATAAACAAATTTCATTTTCCATACAATTTCTTTTCCCCTTTGGGAGGGTTCTTTCAGGAGTCCGGTCTTTCACCTTAAGCCCGATTTCATCAGATCTGCTCTGCTCCTAAGTAGAAGATTATCCGATAAAACGAATTTTTGAAGAAAGTATTTCAACTGCATGTCGAAACACAGACTTGTATTGATGACTTTTCATGCAAATGTCAAATTTGTTTCCTTTCGATCAAATTTTATACGCGAAATATTCAATTCCATGTACTTTATTTCGGTTCTTGCTGTAAAATGTTTCTATTTTTAATCCACCTTTTCGTAGTGAGGACTCTTCATATCAATTGATTTTTCTTCATATTAATCGATCAATTCTTGTCGTTGAAGCGAAATAGATCTAAATACGTTTGTAGCGTTGGATAACATCTGCTGCCAGTTTTCAATGTAAATGCTTTTTCATAATTTTAAATAGTGGCTGTCGGGATTGGGACACCCCCTCCCCCCCCCCCCCCATAGATAAATAAATAAATAAACGGTAAAGAGAAGTGAGGCAGGAGATGGGGTCGAGGTCTGGAAAGCTTAATACTCTTGAAGTAACTCTGCGTAAATGAAATTATACTCAATGCATAAAATGTATAATAATTATAGGAAGTCTAATTATATGTAATATTGAAAGACAAATGTTTGGCCTGGGCATTCAATAATTTAACAAAGAAATATACGATTAGGGAAACAATAGGTTGTAAAACACATTAATATTTAGGCATTTTGCATGAAGGTGCGTTTTACTGAGTATACACCAGTCACTTTCTGCTTTCGGTGAATATACGACTTTTGTAACGCATCATACAAAGACAGTGCAACCATGAATCATTTTTCAAATGAAAGTAGTGATCAGAAGGACAGAAATTGCAAGTCGGATACCGTACTAATTCCAATTTTGTGATTTATGAAGAGGGCCGAATGGACTAGGCATATTACTCAAAATATAATTCATTAAAAAAAACATAATAACACTTTTAATGAGATTACTTTATCATCATGGCTTTAAACAAAACTTTCTAAAGAAATTGCCCCTTCAATTTGTCCAAGGAGTGCAATTATTTTAAATTGAATTAAAATAAACAAGTAAATAAACCAAAAAAAAATAAATAAATAAGTAAATAACTGGATGGTTAAATAAATAAACTCTACAAGCAACAGCCGAAAGAATCATGTTGTTATGGAGTACATGGTAGTTCTTTTGTTGGCTCAAACTACACAACATAATTTATGGACCTATATTTTTCTAAATCCGTCGGTACTGTTGGTGTGTGTTCATAACTGTTTGTATGGCTTCTAATGGGGGAAGAGGGGTGTTCATAATCAAACTATTAATTTACAGCGTCAAAATGTGCATGACAACATATGAAATAAGGGCCGTGTGCCAAAGGTTTTCGGTGAAGTCACATAAGGAATAACTGGCATTGGAATCTGTTCCTGTAATTGATCTTGTTAACAGTTGAATTTGAGCAGGGTTGTTGTTCATGTTTGTGTTATTCCGTGCGGTCGGATCTACAAATATTGCATTCAGAACAGTTCATTTCTCTCCTAATCAGTTAATTAAACAAATGAAATGTTACATGCACAGCTAGTGATATGTGAGGACGCACATGCCTCAGTACTGGTAGTGAATATGACCCTCCTTCTGTATCCTGTTTCGTCGCTTATTATATGATAACTGGTTAGACAGCTCCACAACTGAAGGGAGCAAACGTCATGTCGTGTTGTAGAAGCATGTGTCAGGTCCATAACATGTGTAATATAATGTGTCATCAAGTGCGCACATTTTATAACGCCATCTTCTCTCGCAAGGGGCAAGTTTATTACCACCCTAACATATAACCGCCATGTATGTTATAACATAATGTCAAAACATAAACTATGAACAATAATGGTACAGACGGAAACGGAACTGTTTATTCTGGTGTTCAATGTCTCTGTTGTCATGGCTTTTATTGTTTTTTTTGTTGTTTTTTTTAATTCAGTCCACGAGAATTACGATCTTTGAAAGAAAAATTCTGTGTTATTTTTGGTTTTGTTTTGCGTTTTGTATTTTGAATCTAATCGTCCTATTGAATCATTTATAATTTTTCACTTTTTAATGAACACACGTACGTTTTCACAGTACACATTCATTTACATTTTCCCATTAAACAGTTGAATGTTGAGCACGTTCATCGATTTATCTCCCCACATTATTACCATTAATGACGTGTTTCACGCATTTTCAAGGGCATTTAAATTTAGTGTGAGTCTAGTGAAATATCGAATTTTGTAGAGTGGTTGGTGATGTAGTGAATTTGACTAAATTAAATGCTTGCCCTCAGTATTATTTTGCCGCAGCCCTAGAAAGATGTGTCTTTATGTTTATTAAATTATTTCTGTGAATCTTGTGGGGTCTTTTTTCTTGAATTTCTCACTAGTTTGATTGTTTGTGTTTTGTTTTGTTTTTGTTCTTTTTGTTTACTGTAATAGTGGTGTGCATTTTGCTTTATTATGCACCATTAAGAAATATCATAAAAACCATTAAGGTCAAGCAAATCTGTCTTCCGCGAGAAATTTCTTTTTGGAGTTTTCTCTCCCAGATCGGTTGCCTTACTGGCCTTATGTAGCTGATCTCTACAGATTTGTTTAAAGTTTACTCTCCTAGATGGATTGCCTTTCTTGGCTGCGAGCCCCATCTGCCCATTTTAACAGTTTTGTTCTACTACTACTACTACTATTTCCTGTTGCACCCACTGGTGCTTAGGGCAGCAACAAAGGATCTCCAGCCCTGTCTGTCCTGGGCCATCTTTGCGAGAGTTCCCCATGAGTGATTGAAGGATTTCATCTCTGCCTCGATTGTTCTCCGCCAGGTTGCCTTGGGTCTGCCTCGCTTGCGCCGTCCCTCCGGTGTCCACTGAAGTGCTGTTTTGGTTATAGAATTTGCTTCCTTTCGCAGCACGTGTCCAAGCCATCTCCATCGTCTCTTCGTGATGATGTTGGCTATTTCTTCTTGCTTGCATCGCCTTAGTAGTTCCTGATTAGAAATCTTGTTTGGCCAAAAGATGCGGAGAATCCTACGAAGACATGTGGTGTGGAAGGAAGACAACTTGGCGAGGTCACCTTCTGTCATTCGCCAACACTCTGATCCATACAGGAGTGTGGATAGGACACAGCTTTGGTACAGTCTGATCTTGGTGTTGATGCCGTATTGTGTCGATTTCCAGATGTTGCTCATACTTTGAAAGACAGCCCTTGCATTTCCCAGCCTACTTTGGATGTCCTCCTTTGTGCCACCCTCTGGTCTGATAATGCTACCAAGGTATTTAAATTTGTCCGTCGTGGTGAGGTTCTTGTCATCTACTTGCACTGGTGCTGGAGTGTCTACATTTAGGGTCATAATCTCTGTCTTCTTCTGGCTAATCCGAAGGCCTACTTTGCATCCAAAATTATGTAGTCTCTGCGTCTTATCTTGCATGTGTTGGTGACTATGTGACAATAGCGCAAGGTCATCCGCAAAGTCCAAATCCTCTAGGTTGTCGAAGAGTGTCCATCTGATGCCTCTTGGTGCATCCTCTGTAGTTTTCCGCATAATCCAGTCGATTACGAGGTTAAACAAAATTGTTGACATCACACATCCTTGCCGTACACCAGTTTTCACTTCAAAGGATGCATCACTGTTTCCGACACTGCAACTGAAGTTCTTGTAAAAGCTTTTGATGAGTTCAACAAGCTTGCTGGGAATCCCATAGTGCCGAAGAATGCGCCATATACTCTCTCTGTGGATGCTGTCGAAGGCCTTTTCGAAGTCAACGAAGTTCACATAGAGCTGCCTTTGCCATTCTGAACACTGTTCTATGATGTTTCGGAGTGTGAAGATCTGGTCAATGCATCCTTTCCCCTTTCGGAATCCGGCCTGTTCCTTTCTCAGTGTCTTGTCCACAGCATCTGACATACGTTGCACAATGATCTTGGCAAGGATTTTGCTGGGTATAGAAAGGAGAGTGATACCACGCCAGTTGTTGCAATCGCTGAGTGCTCCTTTCTTGGGTATTTTCACTATTCTGCCTTCATTCCAGCTCTTTGGTACTGCTTCTGCTTCCCAGATAGCTGTGAACAGTGGCTGAAGGATGGTGGCTGACTGATCCGGATCTGCTTTGAACAGTTCTGCAGTCAAGTTGTCTTTTCCTGGGGCTTTGCTGTTTTTTAGGCTCTTTATTGCTGCCACTATCTCTTCCTTCTTTGGTGGATCTATGTTGATGTCAAGGTCTTCAGCAACATCTTGTATTATTATTCTATCTTCAGGTGGTGGCCGGTTTAGTAATTCCTGAAAGTGCTCTGTCCAGCGTGTATCCTGTTCTCGTTCTGTAGTCAGTAGTTTCCCATTCTTGTCTTTGATTGGAACACTTGGTCTTCCACCGTACTTGCCACAAATGCGCTTAGTGATCTTGTAGAGCTTACCCTGTTCTCCTCTTGCTGCTGCCTCCTCCGCATCTGCCGCTAGCTGTTCCATGGCTTCTCGTTTATCTTTCTTTACTAGTCTCTTCACTTTCTTATTTAACTCTGTGTAGCTATGTTGGTACCTCTCTTTCAGCCTTTCCGATTTCACTTGTAGGAGTTTCTTTTTCATGACTTTCCTCTCTTCGATCACATCCCATGTTCTTTGTTGGATCCACTCCTTGCTTTTCCCTTTCTCATTAAATCCAAGGCAGGCTCTGTGTACACTGTAGTTACTCTTTTCCACTCTGAATCGATTCCTCTTTCATTAGGGTTGTTCTTATCAGACTCTCGTAGAGCCTGGAATCGGTTCTTGACTTGTATGTTGAAGGCATTTCTAACACTTGCATCTCTCAGTTTCTGAATATTAAGGTGTCTTTGCTTTGATGTCTTGATTCCGGTCTTGTTCAGTTTAATTTTGATAAGTGCTGCCACTAGATGGTGGTCGCTGGCTACGTCAGCTCCTCTTTTCACTTTCACATCTAGAAGGGATCGTCTCCACATACCGTTGATCATCAAATGGTCTATTTGGTTCTTGTCTCTTCCATTTGGAGAATTCCATGTGAGTTTGTGAATTTCTCTGTGTGTGAAAAGGGTCCCTCCGATGACTAAGTTGTTCAAGGCACAAAAATCCACAAGCCTTTCTCCATTGTCATTCCTTGTTCCAGTTCCATGTTTTCCCATTACTCTTTCATAATTTATATCATCTTTACCTACCTTAGCATTGAGGTCTCCCATGACAATGATGAGATCATGCCGTGGCGTCATGTCCATTTCCCCCTGGAGTTGTTCATAAAAGTCGTCTTTGTCTGTGTTGTAACAGTTTTGTTCGGGACTGCTTATTCAATATTCACAGCCAACCAACATATCTGCAGGCCTTCCCCTTTTTAGTTTAAAGGTTTCATTAATTGTTGTGTCCATCTCAGCGAGTGTCCAGACACTTATGAAGCCAATGAAGAGGCAATGAAAGGAAGAAACCTAGGCAGTGTTTTAAAAGTTATTTTGTTATTACACGCTTTATTAACACTCTTTTTAACTTTATTAACTTTAAAACAGATTCTTTTTAACTGGCAGTGCAATTATTGCAATGATCAGAAATTATCTCGTAAAACTAGATAAGCAGTTTAAGGCTGTGTTCTCATAGCAACGGAAACGGAGACGGCAACAGAAAAGGCAAAATCCATCAAGCAGTGAAAACAAAGAGTGTTTCCATGTGTACGGAAATGGCGTGTCCGTCCACATGAAAACATTCTTTCTATTTCACTACATTTCACTAGATCTACACTGCCATTTCCTTGCCGTTTTCCGTTTCCGTACAACACAACCTAAATTAGTTTTGTACATCAGTTGTCTGTTGTTCAAGTCTGGTCTTTCTATTTATCGGGGATCACTGCCCTTGGCATTTGCATCAGTTGCCTGCTTACTAATACAATTTTAATAGCAAGGTTTTAATAACAGCCAGTGACTACTAATCTAGCGAAAATGAGACAGAACCTATTAGGAACATGTCACGAAAACGAAGTGCATGTTATTTTTCAAGTTTAGAATACAAAGCCACCAAGTTGCTCTTTTTACAGAACTGAAACTGCTGCGTCTGAATACGTTAGTCACGCAAGTACACCATTAGTACCCTTTGCTTAATTTTTATTTTTTAATTCCGAATTCTTATCATGGTTTTAAAAAAACACCCAATAATCCATACCATTTTGAAAGTGGGATGCAATAAAGGATTAAATTAAAGTAGCGAGAGAAGTAATTACGGAGCGGCCTAACACATATTGATTTACAGTTTCGTCACTGTTTACGAGCAGTTTGTCGATTTAATCACAATAGATGTACCTATATTATGCCCTATCACCTAGCGGGTCTCTCTCAAAGCGCTTCACATATTTTGTTTTTATTTACATTTCACACAAAACACCGGTTGATAATTAAAAATGGACATCAACAGACAATGCACTGTCATTATAGTGATGAAATAGAATTACTAATAGTAAACATAATTATTGTAAGAATAATTTCAACATTAATTATTTCAAAATACAACATAAATACATTAAAAGCTAAAAACAAAACACTTTTTTTTTCGTCAGTTTGTTGCAACTGTAGGCGTCAATCAAAGCTAGGACGTTTAGAGTGTAAAATCTTGAGATTTTTTGAAATGATTCGTATGTCTCATACTCGATCGTGGAGATGTATAGAGAGTTCCATGTTCTTATCGTTATTATTTTCATGGAAGGCAACACTTTGTAATAATATCAAATGGTCTTCTCAATGGGACACACTCTTTATTTAGCTGCTGATTTGACTGACACAGGAATCTGCTTTATGCTAAATCTTATTCAATGAAAAATTTAAGATAAGATAAGAATGACTTTATTATCCCATGAGGGGAAATTCACTGTAATATTAAATCGTTTGATAGCACATACATCGAACACCCAGCTAATGTATCGTTACATAAAAGTGCCGTATACTCTCAGACAACATCTGAAACTTTAGTTGTGGTCACAATAATAATCTTTTTTTAAAAATCACTGCTAATGGTCACTAGAGAAAATTGGGAGCAGTTTTTCACACATTTGAATACTTGCCAATTCGAGAAAAAAAATTGGAAGAGATTATTATCTTCGTGTATACATTAAGACCATAAAAATGCTAGCTCGAATAAATGCCCTGCTTTCTATCTTGGTCTGTAATTCCTTACTGATTTATTTATTTATTTATTTATTTATTTATTTATTTATTTATTTATTTATTTATTTATTTACTTATCTACTTTTTATCTTTTTATTTTTGTAAATGATACATAATAAATAACTAATTCTAATATTCTTGAAACGTTTGGTTAACTTTTTGCTACATCACTAAAACACTGAGCTTGTCATCGCTGTATTAGTGGCTGTACTGGAAATGACAAATGCTTGTTAAATATAGCAATTATGTATGAAATCTTAGTTAGTCTTGATCGTCTTTATGAAGGACTGTCGCCTAAAGTCAATATACACGAAAGAATACAAGAAAAAGAACGTACAAAATCCAACGGTTAAGAAGAAGGCAATCGGTAAAGAATTTTTGTGTTCGACGAAGGTTTCTGTAAATACAACATTATCATCTAATTTATTTTTTTTAAGGCTTTACTTAATAACATTTTCTATCTCCTCCATGGCATCCCTGCACATCAATAATGGTGTGTCCAAACACAATTTGGAAGCAACCGTCCTGGAAATGACAACAAAGATGCCACAGTTAGAAATCGCAGCAAAACGTTCAGCATCTTAACCTGAGGTACAAAACCTTTCTCTTGCATGATAAAGCATTTTTCCGAGATGAGCAACATACTTTGGGGTTGTTTTTTGTTGTTGTTGTTGTTGTTGTTGTTGTTGTTGTTGTTGTTGTTGTTTAAATCACATGTTCTTGTGTCTTTCTGCTTTGAAATATGCAACCGTTGAGTTAAAATAACAAAACAAAATATTAATTCTTAGTGTCTTTTTCACTTAAACTTATTTTTGCCCGGGCCGCCATTTTCATCTCAAGGGGTCTTCCTGGCCGTAGACACAGTCTTGGGACGGACGGCTCGCTTGTGATTGAATTGAAATTAACCGACAAAGGGATGCTTCCTGTGCTGGGTTACAGATAATTCTATTGTATTCACAAAGCTGTTCTACGCCCTAAACATAAAATGATATCTTAAAAGCAGTGCATTGACTTTTAGCTGGCTGTAAATCTTATCTATGAAATACTGACCAATGTACGACTTCGGGAAATCTGATTGGCTACAAATTTCCAAACCCTGACGCTTTCATCACTTCGTCGTTTTAAAAACGGTATTTGGGCCTACATTCAAAAGGAGACTTGTAACAAAATAGTTCACCGGCATCTCCAAATATCTATGATTTTTTCTCAACGATGCATACAGATGAATAATCATGTGCAAATAAATTGACAGTGCTAATAAAAAGATTATTGTACGTGCTATAGATGCCCTGCTATAATAAAAACATGGTTTTGGCTGGGTCAAGCGTCGCTTACTTTAGCCGTTACCATAGACATTTGTGCTTTCGCCAAATCATTTTATCCTCAGCATCATTTCACATAAATGTTTAAGTGTCCCTAATTCAAAAGCAAGCAAAAGAAAGCTAAACTGATTCACATTTCTCTAAATGGCCACTCAAATAGAGCACAATGTCAGATTTTTGCCCTATGTAGAGCTCTACTACAGAGCTATTCTGAATCCAAACAGACCTTTGTGTTGAATTTATTTTAGAACTTTTTTTTATGGTGTGTTTACATTGAATTATTCCAAGGCTATGGGACAAAAAAGGAATTCTTATTTGACGGCAAACAAAATATTGGCAAACATTTAAATACATTTCTATTTGAATCTGCTCAGGCTTTACTTTTAATCTTTATGACGTCAGTTAGATCTTTATGTTTTTTCCTAGAAGTTTCACCTTGATGTCCGTCATTTCACAGGTTCTCCAAGGTATTTACAAAAGACATAAGAGCACCTTTGTTGTCCAACGGAAGTGTACTCAGCCGTTATCATTGCTAACCGTATTGAACCTATTCAGAGGTCCCTGGGCTTGTGGTTTGTTAGATTTCTTCATGGTTTCATGCTTTTCCTTTGTAAATGCGTTTGCGGTTGTTTCCATGTCAGTATAATAGTCCTGCTGGGGAATGAAGCTGAATGTATTACCGGACAATTTACCGACTTAAACTGATACATAATTGTTGGTGCCCTCGAGTCTTTGGCGGTGTTTCTGCTCGTGTTGCTTTGTGTGGACAAAGCCAGTGGATGAATTATACTAAAATTAAGGGAGAGTAGACATGCCCAGATTTTTATGAGAAAGAGAGTATCTCTGGGAAACAGTGAGAAAATACGATCGCTTGCCTACTGATTTCAAGAAGCCTACCAGAGTAAAATAATGTACCCCCATCATATAAAAAAAAAAAAAAATGTCGTACCAGTTCCCCTCTTTGTTAAACTATGAAATGCTTGGATACATTATTTATTATATGTTGAAGAATTTGAATAGTGATCATCTGTATGTGGAAGGATTTCGAATAGTGATCATTAATTTTGTGTTTAGGTCTTGGCATTTACACCTCACTTTGTCTTGTTTTATTTTTCTTGTTGTGGTAGGGATAAGGTTTTTTAGAATTTTGCCCGGGCAGCGGCCTTGTACGGCCTGCTCTTCACGATTTCCAACTGCCAAGATATCTTTAAGGTGCGCAGCGTGCACACGGGCCCTCCGAGTTTTTCGTCCTTATCCAAGAAGTCTAGGTGCTCGATCCTACCTACCATAGGAATAGGGACAGGTAAATATGAGAAAAATCCCAAAATTCCAACATGCCTGCACCGACCGGGATTTGAACCCGATACCTCCGGCATGAGAGACGAGTACTTTGCCTCTAGATCTCGTGTCCCTTGGCCATATTCCAGAAAACCACCGGTGGAAGCTCTTACACCTGTATGTTAAATACTCTTGTATATTCTTGTAAATTCACCTTCAAACACTGGCAGAGATCTATTGTATCAGAAATTTTGAAACATCCAGCTGGAATTCCGTTATTAAAATCCGAAAATCAAAAATACCTTTTCATACATGATGATATATGAAAACAACGCAATATTCTCTTCAGCTAACTCCATTGCAAAACCATTTGTTCACAATACTCTTCTCTATCTTTCTTTCTCTCGACCACCCTCTGTCTCTCTGCCTATCTCTCCGTCTCTGTCAGTCTATCTGTCTCTCTTCTTTTCAGCTTCACTGCAAAACCAGTTAATCAAAATTGTTCACAATACTCACATTTTCTCTCGCCTTCCCTCTGTCTCTCCCTCTCTTTCAGTCACTCTCTGCCTGTCTTTGTCTGTCTGTCTCTCTCTCTCTGTTTTTCTGTCTCTCTGTCTGCTTGTTATTTGTATGTCTGTCCGTCTTTCTGTCTCTCTGCCTGTCTGTTCGTCCTCTGTCTGTCTGTCTGTCTGACTGGTTGTTTGTCTCTGTCTGTCTTTCTCCCTCCTTCTCTCTCCCCTCTTTATGCTTCACCAAAAATTTTGACAAGGGAGTAAATCTCCACTCTCTGGGTTGCTGACATTTGCATGCTCTGCATTGTTCCAGGATTCGTGTCTGCCCTCATCTGGATCTACGCTTTAATTTCACCACCGTCCGGGCAGCATTGTGCGGCAGTCGGCTACCAGAATCAACATTTCACAAACAGGCACACGACTCTCTCACCACGTGTCCTGGTGCTGCCCTCCACAGTTAGAGAAGCACCCGCTGGAAGGGAGGGTGGCTCTTGTTTGCGGTTATCGGCCCCGTCCTTTGTTTTGTGGGGACCGTACAGAAACGATACGGACTGGAGTCTCGGGCACGATCCATACGGCATGTTTCACAAATCACATTGTCCATGTAATTTATTCCGGTACCGCTTTACGGTCATGCTGAAATGGTCGGTTTATTTCAGATCGATTCAGTGATTTGTATTCGATTCCATCTCTCGCAAGCAATTATTAGGAAAAAAAATTACTCAAAATTCCTATTTCTGTATTTCTTTTTTGTGATACATCTAGTTTGTTTCGTTTATTGTAAGGACGTTCTCTGAAGACATATTTTTAATTTCTCAAGATAATGATCAGGCGAAGAAAAGAAGTCAGCATCCTAAGTTTGAGGGCTGCACACCAGGCGCCCGCAGAAGCAACAGTCTATTCCCTGCAGTAAGTTACGTGCGGAATGGAAAACATGTCAGGAATTTCAATAATCAGCCCCTTGACTTTGTTAATTTTTTTGTCATCATTATGAGTTAATATTTACAGCCAATTGGGGAATTTTTGGACCAGTCAGATTTCCTGCAGTTTGTATACCCGTCATCATTTCTTTGCAAAGATGGCTGTCACACCAACAGGCATGTTGTGTTTTTTTAGAATATGTTTTAGAAGTAGAGTCCCTGTTAAAGATAAAGTTAGGCTTTTGTTAATATAACATTGGAAACTGCCTCATGCTGGTTCATTTCAATGGTGGAGGTTTTAGAATATGTTTTAGAATTAGGGTTACATCCAAAGATAAAGTTAGGGTTTTGATTGGAAACTGCCCCATGCTGATAAATTTCAATGAAAACACTTTTGCCAGTCTCCTAGGTATATATACGGTCACATAACCTCATAAGATTATTCCACCAGCTCAGAACAGCCGTTTCCTGATCATTAACATAGGACTGATTATTAGAGACCTAGCAATTTTTAATCTCGCCGCGATTATTATCGTAAACTACAATTAATGTCGAACGACTCCTCCAGTATCGTTCCTCTGTAATTAAATTTAAAAAGATAATAAATTTAGAATTACCAATTTATATCAGTCATGTCAGGTACTGCAGCAACATGGCGTTGTTGTCCAAACAACACCAATCACGACGAGTGCAAAGACATTCAATTCTAAGATGAAATACACAAAATACAAACATTAAATTCGAGTAATTTCCAATTTGTATGAATGAAATCGCCCAAATCTCTATTTCCTATTTGAGATGGGCGCACCGACTAGCACTGGCATGACACAAGCATTGTGCATGCAGACAGGCCACCGGCACCCGCCAGGGACATTGTCATGGAAATGGGAGAAATCATTCTCTAATACCGATAACTTCTCTATGGAGACTTAATAGTGATTTTATAAGACCCGCCGCCGAGTTAACGTCTGCTTTCTGTTCATTTTTGTGAACGAATCGCATGCAGAAAAAGGCCAGGGACCTTCAAAAACTCATTCTTCCATCCTTGAAGACTAGAAAAAAAAAAGGGGGGGGGGGGATAGAGAGAGAGAAGGGCAGGGAAAGGTTCAATGGACGAGCACAATCCTTCCTCTTCGAAATAGAGAAAATGCAAATAAGCTACAGTTAGGCGCAAAATAACGACTTCATAAAAGATTTTTGTTTGGCGCTTGGAGATTTCCTTTCAAGCTGGAGTTATGGGCTGAGGAACGGCGCCGGTCCTCCCGCATAACTGGCAAGGCTCATTATATTAAGTCCCTCCTTCCTCCCCCATCCAGTGTGCTCTCTGTCCTGTTTTGTACCTTCTCTAGGAAGAATTAATTTGTTCTGTATCCATTTTATTCCTACATCCAGGGGATGCACTTGGTCCAAGGGTTACGGGGATCAAATACACATACCCTCTCTCTCAGGGCTGATTTTGTTCCTTTTCTTTTCTTTTTTTTTAAATTCGTGTGTGCTTGCACATGTTGGTGCATTGCCATAATTTGGTTTAAACCCTGCACGAGTGCGTTTTGTTGGAGTGAACAGTGCAGATTTGGAAAGTTGTTAATTCTTTAATCCACGGTCCTTCGTTCTTCCCATGTTCTTGTTGTTATTTTTGTTTACCGTGTGTCTAAACTGTTCAAAACTTTCTGAAAAAAAAATATCTCAATTGATACCGTTAATCTCATTGCTTTCTTATTTACGGGGGGGGGGGGGGGAGGGATAGGAGTTTTCATTCGAGACACTTTGTTCATTCATTGATAACTTTGAACTGTTTGTTTTCAAATTTCAAGTCATTTGTGGAATTTTCTGGGGGGTGTTGTTGTTGTTGTTGTTTTTATTATAACGTTCTTTTATCTCGGTGTTTTAGATGTCTTGTTGTTGTTGGGAAGGGAGCATGGCCTTGACAAAGTGTTGTCACTTTGTTTTGTTCACATCATCTCCCCATCCATTTCTTGTTGTTGCTGTTGTTGTTGTTGTTGTTGTTGTTGTTTAAGTTAATTTTGGGGGAGGGTTGGGAATTTTACAGCTTAGAACTTCCACTCACGAAATGTATAAAAAGGAACACATAGTTTAATTTATGGACTAAAGTAAGTTCTCCCTGCCTCTATAAGAAGTTCCGAGACTTTACAAATTGTTCAATGCCGGTGATATCAGATGGAATTAAATCATAACGATCGACTAAATGAGTCCTAAACTCGACCTAAAAACAGCAGGACGGTTGCTTGTCGAATGGCTCTGCCGTTTACCCCATTTCTATCCACTCATCCAGTGGATGTGCAACTTTGAAAAAGGCATTGTAGAGCGTCAGTATACCATGAAGCGTTTCCAGCAGGATGGAGAAGTATCGTTTCCGTAAAGTCTCGGACAATGTATAGTATCACGGCGGTATTAGCACATTGAAACTGTTTCAAAAAGTAATCATTGGGATCTAAAAATCACCGGTAACAGTCCCACCCACACACACATATCGTGCCCTGTTTTGTTTACACTGAAATGTAACAAACACTAGTGCCGTAAGTCGGTTAAGATAGTGAGTGCCCGAACAACATCATTTAATTATACAGAAACAGAACCGACATTTCGGTTTCCCTCCTTTTCCCGACCCCTTTTCCAGATAAAGAAAACTAGATGGCCTTCCTATTGGACAAAACAGCCATTATCAAGCCGACGAGCAATGGAACTCAAACTCACTGGTGCAAGGTTGTCAATGGGTTGGCTTCACTTGACATCACAAAACTGACACGCTTCTCCGAATTTTTAAATTACACATATCCACAATGGCGGCACCACATTGCATGACTGCTTATGTTGACAATCCTATGACATCAAGGAAGCTTACTAATTGCTAGGGCAAACAAGACGTAAAAGGTGCACGCCCTTCTCCTTTGTGTGGTTAAAAGTTTGGCATTTCTTAGGGATTAATTGAAACAATGTCGTTCTTGACATGGATACAATGATATAATGGTTTGTTTCGTTTTAACTTGTGTCATTAACTCGTGCCGACAAAGTAACGCTGTGGTTCTCCCCCCATTACGTGGTGTTCGTGATATGTCTCGTTATTACAGGTCTACTCGAAGTAGACCAAGACAGATTCCCTGACCACATGTTTTGTAATACCCATTAACATGTAATAATAGATCTGCTTTTCAGTTCAATTGATTGGCAACAAAAGAAGCAGTTCTTGACCTTACTATGAACTGTTTGAATATCGTGTGGCTTGAATCAGCAGCAGATATTTAATGTTTCTTAACGAAAAAATTTAGAGTAAATGTGGATATTACCCAAGACCCACTATACCAAGACGGTGCAATTCAAGCACTTCCGTCCGCCGAGCCAGAGTTTCTAAAAATAGTCCGGCGCGTACAATCGTAAACACAGGCACGCGGTTCGTCCATCGAGGAGACCAGTGCTCCTTTGTGAAGAATCAAAATTAACACTTTGTAGGCTGTTTGCCGACTTGAAGTTTATTATAGTAAATTGGACTTCAGACATACACCTTTGCACTCCTCATACAGTCCCAATATTTTTGTGTTTGGACTAGTGCATGTGTGCTATGGAGATCATCAGTTGTGTGTTTGTGTTTGTGTTTGTGGAGAGGGAGGGGCGTAAAACTCTAATTGCTAATTCAACTTTCGGTATAAGGGCATCGTCTTTTTGTTTGTTTGAGGAAGCCGTAAAATGCCATCGATCAAATAGATAAACTTTCTCAAAGCTAAGGAATCCCATACGTACAATCAATAATTATATGAATGAACTTTTCCACTTGATCATCCCGAATTTCTTTTAAAGGAAGTGTTTTGTTGTTGTTGTTTCTTTCTTTCTTTCTTTCCTTTTTCCTTATTCATCCTCAAGCAATAGAAATTCAATCAGAAATAGTGCCCCAAAACAGAAAATTTCAGGGAAGAAGGTTGGAAAACTGAAGAAACTGCAACATAAGTAACACTTTTTCAACGTTCATTATCATCAGTATACTGCGGCTGGATTTTGTTGAGTTTTTGTTGATTTTTTTAATCGCCCATCTGGTCTCTTTTCCTACTTCATTACCCATTTTTTGGTACCCTGGTTATCTCTACACTTTTTCATAAAATTAGAAGATGTGAATTTCCTCTCTGGTCTGATGGATGTGAAACTTCATTCAAAGTTTGTGTTTTATACCCATTTATTTGCTTTAATCATTTAAATAATGGCCCATCTGGTCTCTTTTCCTACTTCATTCCTCTTGTTCTGCTACCCTGGTTATCCCCACACTTTTTCATAAGGTTAGAAGATGTACCGGTAAAGTTCCCCTTTGGTTTTATGTATGTAGGAACTCCATTCAAAGTTTGCAGTTTATACTCATTTATTTGCTTTAATCATTAAATTAATTCTTTGAATAGATGCTCTATTGTACTGTTCTTGGTAGTCTTGGTAGTCTATTAATCTCATCTCATCCAATGGGACATAAAGAAAATATCACTGTTTACTTCATGCCACCATTAAATCTTTGCTAACCGAGCCATGACTGGGCACATCATACGCGCTGGGTCAGTCTAGCAGACAACGCACGCGGCGGAACTCTTCGCCTTTGTATTTAACGATCGATTGCACCGTCTTGGTATAGTTAGTCTTGGATATTACTACATGTATTTAATAGGTTTTAGACCCAGCTCAGTTTCATGTGAATGAACTAAGATTGATCAGTAGAATTTACAACTGAGGACCAACTCGGCAAGAACTACGCTAAACGTATTGATAAACATCTTTATCTTACTGGCACTCTCGTTCCCGTCTCTCTCCTGAAATTCAAGTGTATTTGCAAAAATTTAAAGGAGAAGGAGAGAGGAGAAATGTCCACAGCTCAAAATTCTGCCACGTTACCGAAAAATACCGCATACTTCAATGTAGGTCAAATTCACTCTTTAACATAGAAAGAAATGCGGTCTGTCTTTTTATCTGGCTTATAATTTTTCACGATTAATAACTCCCTTTGGTCATCACAAATGGATATTGTACCCATAAAATAACTCGAAAAATTGTTCATGTCTCCTTTAAAATTTTGTATTGTATTTTGTTCTGGGCGCATAGGCTCTTTTTCCCGTAATATGGCAGAATAGTAACACCGCGTAACTCTGGGGATACGAACTGTGCCGTAGCAATAATAATTATTGGTAATATAAAACTACCACGTTATGATCCGTGCTCTGGCAGTTTGCGCTGGGCTACAATTACAAATGTCTAAAATCTGGCCCCTGGATGGTTTCATCATTCCATCATTCTGGTTAAACACAGTCTCTGAAGCGATAAGGTGGACGCTCGTAACGGGGATGGAAATGACAGAATTATGTCTGACACCCAACAAACAGCACCATTGTGTTATCCTGAGACAGTGGCGAAAAGGTGATTGAAATAAAGGTTCCGAACTGCCTGGACGTACTGTGTTGAACAGCGTACGGACAGTGTCAGAATTAACTTGGACAACGCTCGATGCCATCTATCCACTGGAGCGAGACTGTGAAATACCTGAAAGCTCATGCCATTTGGGTGTATTACCATTAACCCGCTGTTCATAAAATGGACTTTTTCGCCTATTACACCTTCTAATGTCCATCCATAAATGTGGGCATTTTACAAAAGCCCATTCCACCCTTTCTATTTCATCGCCTATGCATTAAATTTCATTTTTATATCGTTTTACACTCGCTCCCTATTGTACATATTGTCCTATTGTTTTGTGGCTTTGTCCCTCCGTTCTTCTCCTCAACGTCCATGCTATGGTCTCTGTTGATCCCATTTTTCCTATGAAACTTTTCTGTTCCAAGAATTTCAAAGTGCCAGTATAAATAAATAGCGTTACGAAAGATAGCATACTGTTATTATTGCCTGTTCATAGCTACTCACATTACATAAGAAGTGCATCAATTTGGTGATTGAAGCAATGAAAGTCCAGTGAACAGAAAATGTATATAATATATATATTATATATTATATATTTATATCAGGTTCGCATCAATTCTGCGATACAGCTGATCGCTAAATTTTAGACTGGGATTTCTGACCCTATTCTAACCCTGTATACTTATATGTCAGTCGGTTCCAGTATATTCGGGGTCATGGCATAAATGGGGTGCAGCCGCTTTATCAGATTTTTAAAGCTATGATCTTCATATTCAAAACAGTAGAGTACCGGCATACCTTCTGTGCTTGAAGTAGTGCTATGTGATACCTCTAAACACGTCCATAGAACACGACTTGAGATGATCATCCATCCCAATCATGTGCCATTCTGTATTCACATAGCACTTTAGGCAGAATCAAACACCGTTGAAGCTCTTCCACTCATCTACGCCAAGATCATCTCCTACAGCTTGGTCTGACAAGTTTGACATGCGCTCTATTCGCGATTACCAACAATGGGTGGAAGGTCACACCGCTAATTATGGGAATTTAGGGTAGACATCCCGCGGGGCTGGCACGCCCATTGGTATTGTCAATGTCGGTGGTGATGGATACTGACGGTTGATCGGAACGACGTGGTTATGGGGAAAATGTTTAAAACACACGACTTGTGTGATAGACGGTGGCTGAAAATGGTGTTTAAATCCCACTCGTCATGCCAAAAACTGCTCTTCCATGACAGTGAAAATGCACTGAGAAAGGCCTGATCTCCATTTCAGTTTCACGAGTTATTAGATGCACAATGTGCCGTTTATAAATTACCAATTCAATGTAAATACATCTTGCATGTGTTCTATTAATCCGGCAATTTCATTTAACCGAGGAAAATAAAGTGTACTCCATAAATGCGAAAATAACCCCGCGCTGCCACCGGAAAGAGCACACGATATGGCTTGATGAGCAAAGTTTTCTCCGTTATCTACGATTCGAAACGAATAAATGAGTGGGCGGTAGAAGTAGGTGTGGTTTGGGGTGTAATCATGGATTCATTCACTGTGTCACATTTAAAGAGTTCATCACAATTTGACAGGCTCTGTGGCGTGTGTTGCTTCGCATTCTCACCAGAAATTCACAAGAGCTCGTCAATCTAATGGCACACGTTTATGTCTGAGATAGCTGTAGATGATCAAAATTCATTGTCACTTTGGCATGAGTCCTCCTGTCTCACGAGTAACGAGGCTATTAAAGGAGTGTAAACTGCCAGTTAGCCCTTTTTGTGACGCTAACGAGAGCAGTGAATGAGATGTTATCTTGGTGAACTTGCCAAGAATGGTGTGATGTAATTGGCACAGACAGGATTCATGTCATCTGGTGCATTATTTCATTTCACTGTCAAATCTAAATGCTGTACTCTGGTTGTCACCTGCGTTGAGCACTAGGCTAATTCCATTGTACATCCAGTAGTAAGCTGCAACATATGTCCATTCACAATAATCATTGACAACAAATCTATGAAATAGCAGTTTAAACACCTGTATTAGATATTCCAATACTGAACACGGCTATAAACGTGCATGTTACTATGAAGTCAAGGCAGTCGGCACAAAATATAAAAATATCTCACAAAACCCTATTGCATGCCGGTAAAAGCTGCGGCAGTGCTTGCTTACATCAGTTTTCCCAATGAACGCTGAACATGGCTTCCTTGAAAAATTGTGCTTTTCGAAATTGAACAAATTCTTTTTCAAATGAAGGACATTTGCGAGTTCGTTATCTTTTGATTAGTTGTTAACCTAAGTCGAACGGTTCAGGGGCACCTTGCAAAGTTTAAACGTCGAATGGGTCACGTTAAAATAACGGAGGTGTTTGGATTAAGAACCGTTGAATAGTTACCATTGAAGTCTTTTTTTGATGACTTTGTAATATCCATCCTCCCGAGGCAGACTGGTAAGTTAAATGCTACTTTCCAACTTAACTTTTTAAGTTTGTACGATTTTTCCATCCCCGACTCGGTTAGCGACGTGAAATTTACGTGCTATATTAAAAAGCTAATATTTCAGGTTCCTTTAGATACTTTGGCAAAAAGAGACTACAAGCATAATTATGGTCGATTATATTGAAATTCATCAATTTTATGGAAATTGAAGCAGCTGACGTATTGGGCTTGGTTCGATTGTCGAAACAGTGTTGCGAAGAGCCAATTGTTTGTGGGCTATCTTTATATACCTGGTTCGAATCCGTCTTCCATATCACGTAGGCAACTTAGCTAGAGTAACACTTTTCTCACTTTACAGGAGAGCGTACCGAAGTTTTGGTCACTTTTATTATTCTTGGTTGTGGCGAAAACGTTTGTGCTTATAACTTCAAAACTATTAAATATATCAAATACGCCAATGGTAAAGTAGAAACCAAAACCACCAAAATCTTGGATATACCAGTATGTGAGCTGCACGGTGAATTGATTCTTGATGTTAAGCAGAGTTGATTTATGTAAGGCAAACTGACAAAGACAGACAGTTACAAAAGGTGTATTAATGATGGTTCTTGGGTTAGCTCGATCAGGTCTCTCTCCCGTTTGTTCTTTACTGAGGTCGCAACGTTGTGGTCTTATAATATGATCATAACCCTCATCCAGACAATGATGATGACGAAGACAAAGAAGTTCGTCATTCAAAAGAAGAACATAATCTCTTGTAAATTTACCGTGCAGAACGGTGGGTTTTTTTATGTCGTTGCCCGAGTGCCTTTTGTACCGTAGCATAATTCGTTCTTACGTGACAAGTATCGGACGCCATGGACTACGAGGAGAGAGGGCGAGGGAGAAACGGTAAAAATTAAAAGACCTATTACCGTTAACGGCCGAGATCAGGCGTGAACAGCCAGCTTTCACGCCAAAAAAAGTTGCGACGGTGCGTAGCCTAAAGGCCAGCATCATTTCCATAACGATCAGCTCAAGCCTGATAAATAAATATTAGAAATATCAGGGAACAAGGCCGCATCCACTCACAAATCCTTTGGCTTTATGATGATTTCTAACCAATTCATCCTTCATTTAGTTCCTCCTTTTTGTTCATAAAGGGTAACTCAGTTTTTGCCATTTATTTTCATCGTTTTTTTTTTCTTTCCCGGCTGTGCCCCCGTCAGTTCTCTGTGGCAACAGCTTGTGAATTCATTACAATACGGTGCTCCTACCAACTTGTTGAATGATCGATTATTCCTATCTTTTCCTAATGCTCCTATGAAATATAAGCCCGAGATAAGCTCGTTAAATTAATAGCGTACAGCATAGTAAAGGGAGAGACGTGAAGTATCTTGTACATCTAGTAACAAACCTTAGCAAACAGTACGTTTATCAGTTTGAGATAAAATGCTGGGGTCTTGACGAACCCAGAACAAAAACTTGATTGTAATAGCGTATTTACTATCTTCTTTCTTTCTTTCTTTCTTTCTCCGTCTTTTAATGTACAGAGTGCCGTGCATACACTCCCGGTGCCGTAATACATTTTATTGTCTACTGACGTCTATGCCTACGCAAACGTCCAAACCAATATAACTTTTTTTTTTTTTTTGAAAGTGTCTTTTAGTATTTGTGTATGCTTTTGTTTTCCTTTTTGTTTCTTCATTCAAATACACGGATCGTCCAACCGGGCCAACAGAACATGAACATAAAGTATTATCACTCCGCGATTTTTGTGGGGTGATTTTTGTCTTCACCCTGCTGTTGCACGCTTTTTGTTTGAACCTTTTTCTCATTTCATAACTGTGTTGTTCTAAGTGCACGTCTTTTTGGAAAAAGGTGGTTGTCATGGAAGCGAGTTAAACAAATTCAGTAATGGCCATAGCACTGTCATTCATAGTCATAATGAAATATATTCTCTCTCTCTCTTTCTCTCTCTTTCTCCCCCTCTCTCTCTCATGTTGTATTTTGTTTTTGTATGCTTGGTGCATGCATGTAACAGCTGGCTGTGAGTAACAGCGGTCCGTGACTGGAAAGAGAAAGGTGTTGCGCACACGGGTATTGTTAGACACAAGACAGGGATGACATAAAATATCAGATTTTAATTTTCTTTCATGATCTTTTTCCCCTTCTTTGCATTTGCAGCCAAGAACAATGGGCAGGATATTTAGTCTACTTTACGTTTTCATCCATTAAAGTCCATTCTGTATGCGCATTACTGTCGGCATAATGATCTCTTCCCTCCTAAATCTAAATTCACCCCCCCCCCCGCCCTATTTTTCTTTAGAAATCTTACACTCCACAGATTAATGTTAACAACTGCAAGATCCGGCTATTGGACATGCTCGTTAGTTCAAACTGACCTTTTGCCGATGAATTCAAAGAGATGTAATAAATTAGGGAGTGATTATTATCTCGAGTGTCCTCCATCATCAGTACATACTTGTTAACATTGTTTATTTAGTACGTGAGTTTGATTGATTTTCTTAACAAAATATAATTTATGTCGCTTTGTTTTCATGTCCGTAATATGTAATGATCAGCAGGCTGCTCGGTCATTCAGTGTTTTGTTACTTTCTTGATGTTTGCAAGATTTCTGTTCTATTCGGTTCATAAAAAAAACTCTTGCCGTTACGATCACTTGTGTTGGACACCACGGCTATTGTTGCTTTTAAGCTTACTACTGCAATATTGTTCGTGCTGCTACTGTTGTTGTCATGCTTATTGTTTTAGGATTGTTATGATGATGATGGTGTTGTTGTCGTTTTCGTTTTTATGATGGCGAGTATGATAATGTCGTTGATATGATCGTTGTTGTTGATGTTGTTGTCGGTATCATGATGTTGAAGATGATGGGAATGAAAAGATGATCATGATGATGTTGATTCGACTGTTGTTGTTGTTGTTGTTGTTGTATTGTTGTTTGTCTTTAAAAAAGCAGGTGTGTTTTTTTATTTGCTTTTGTTGTTATTGTTTTTTTTTTAGATGGTTGACAAAATGAAAGTGGAAAAACATTAATTTCCCGCTGACCTGGATATAGCAATACAAGTAGGTCGAACACAAATGTGTAATAATAATAATATGGCACGGAATAAGTAGGCCAGTTCTGAAGTGTTGCCTTAACATAATTGCCACTTCATTTATTCTTTGGTAGATGATGCTTTCAACAAGCCAGTAAAAAGGGATATAAAAAAAAAAGAGAGAAAATAGCTCACATCTTGCCCAAGTGTCCAAAGTGCTTAAACAGAAGCGCTATTAGGGAAGGATCGCAAAATTAGGATGGCATTTTTTTTTTTTAATCTAATTTTCGCATACTGGAAACTGAAAACTTTGCAGATATTCCCAAAATAGATCTTAAGTATATAATGTGAATGAATAACTCTTGAACCATTCCCGAATTTCACCAATCAAGGGATGAACATTACAACACCTGATCTGTTTTCATCTATACGCACGTGGTCTAAACGCATGCCATTCCGGAACCTCTGTTAATGTCACCACCTTTTGAGTCATTTCACTACTATTCAAACTAATATTGACTCAAAACGTACGGCTGTTACGTAAGTCATTTCTGTCTTTCATGTTTTTTAACCCTTTCAATGCCAACACCGCAGAGTCGTGATTTGTCAACTGTAATGTTGCTTGGAAAAGCTTGGAAAAGTAAAAGGTCTTGATAGAAAAATAATGTTTCCCAATTTATATTCTCATTTACGGCTTGAAACTACTGCAATTATTATATTATCTAAAAGTAATAGGAATTTGAAATTGTAACTTTCCAGACTTGGCAAAGTAAAGTGTTAAGCATACCATCAGACGCTAATCAAGATAGCTCCTATAGATCACAGCGACTTTAAAAAAATGAAATATCACTTCTGCAGCCAATAATTTAAGATTTTGAGTTGGATCGTGCTACTTCGGGGAAACTTTTATCAGAAAAAAAGGTTCTTTGACAATATGGCAACGAAGTAATTCTAAACACCCATTTCTTTGATCTTGTTTACAGGCGCTGCAATATTACTTCTCGGGTACTGGAAAACACAACGACACCACTCAATAAAACAGTGGTTTCCGTGCCGGAGAAGAGGACACTTCAAGAGCTGTTCTTAGTGAAAAGTAAATTTATGAAGACTTCAGAAAGAGGGGAGTGTAATGAATCACAAAATGCGGTTTCTGTTCTTCGTTCTATCATCGCGAAACGTCCGAATTTATGGTGCAGTTTTCTTTTCAACCTTTAGGTGGTTGTGACCATACAGAACAATAATATTTATTTGACCTGCAGTAAATCACTGATCGTTGTTGATGAAGGAGTATTAGATAAACCAGGTGCAAAAAGCGTCACTGTCCGTAGACTGCAGCTATTAAGATAAGGAAGGGATTACGGTTGTGAATGAAAATGCTTTAAAATCAGATTTACTGCAGTCGGCACATGCGTTATCTTTTCTTGGCCAGAACTGCGGTCATACTGACACGGATGATAGAGAATTGAATTTTTTTTTTTTCAGTCAGATTTAGACTCTGAGTCAGGGTTAGGTTATCTATCTATCTATCTATCTATCTATCTATCTATCTATCTATCTATCTATCTATCTATCTATCTATCTATCTATCTATCTATCTATCTGCCTGTCTGTCTATCTATCTATCTATCTATCTATCTATCTATCTGTCTGTCTGTCTGTCTGTCTGTCTGTCTGTCTGTCTGTCTGTCTGTCTGTCTGTCTGTCTGTCTGTCTGTCTGTCTGTCTGTCTGTCTGTCTGTCTGTCTGTCTGTCCGTCTGTATGTCTGTCTGTCTGTCTGTCTGTCTATCTATCTGCTTGCTTGTCTGTCTGTCTGTTTACTTGCCTGCTCCCATTCACCCTGTCTGCTTATCCCTCTGACAGCTAGCCTATCCCTTCTTCTTAGCCCTTTTCCACTCCTATCTTTATTGTCTTTTTTCCTCTTACCCCCCTTTCTCGTCTCGAGCACTTGGGGCTAATTGTAAACAGATAACAAAAGCAGGACATCAGTGCAGACAGAGATAATCCTGTACCCCATGATAAATCAGTACAATACTTTTTAAACCGCCGGTCCTCCCCCTGTGATTGTTATCTCCAGGCAAGAGTCAGAGTGATCTAAATTAATTCATTCAGCCTCATCATCGAGGTTTTCTTGCCTTTCTTTGTGAAAACCGTAGTTCATTGTGGCTCTCACTTCATTACCTCAAGATAAGAGTATGGACGGAAGTTTCTCTTTCTAAGATACCTAAGTACGTGTGCCCTTGCAGAATTTTTGGGGTAATTACACTTAAGCGGTCAGATATCTCTAAAAAATTGCTTGCGAAGGACAAAGAGTGTGATAGCAAGCCCAAATTGTTGTTGTTGTTGTTGTTCGTCCATCGCAGGCGATGAGGACCACTGACATCCCTCTATGATGGGGTTGGGACTGGGTGTGTCCGGAGATGGCTGGTGAGTCCAATCCGGGCACGGAAGTGTTTCCCCACACAGTGGGCAGGCGTGGGGGGGGGGGGTGGCTGCAGTGAATGTGCTAGCCGCTCTCTCTCTCTCAAATTATACACTCATTAAAATGATATGGAAAGAATTTCATGGCGTACATAATTATCTTGAGTTACTGTGGTCTTGAATTATTTTTTTTTAATACGCAAAGAGTTGACAGGAGGTAATATTGAAAATCCGCTCCGTATAACACGAAATGTAACAAGTGATAATGCGCCATTGTTTTGCAAATCGTAGAGTAGTCTACAACTTTGTTGAAAGGAGTCTCTCATGAAATTGGCACCAACAGGCTTAGCCAAAAGATTGTGTTGTGAGTTAAATCGTGTAGTAGATTGGCGGCTTTGTTCTTAATGAACAGCATTACACAAGAGAAACGGGGGGAGGGGGGGGGCTGAAACAGCCACCTTACACTCAGCGTCTTAATTAAGTAATTTATTAGTTTATTTATTTAATTAATGCAATATTTCGTTTTCTCTTACATTTAGCATAATATTGCAAGTAAACAAACTCATAGAATAGTAAAAAGTCACGTGTTTGGTTAAGTTAACATTTGAAAGGGTAGGAATCGTTATGCAATCCTGCGTCATTAATTTAGTATACAAAATTTAGTCTTATTAAAGCAACTTTTGATGTTACACGGTTTTTTTTTACGTGCTTATTTCCAATTCACATAAATCTGATACACTCCTTTTGAAAAAAAAACATAACACCCTTTTTCTTCTCGTTCAAATGTATTGGGCTTTGGGTGGCCATTTCCAAATTTCTGAAACGGAGGGCATGGTCAGACCTTACCACTAAGCAATATGTTTAAAGGTAAAAAATATTTTTAAAAATAAAGTTTAAACCACAATGCAGAATTATTAAATACAAGCAGATGACCACTTTAAAAAATTATTTATAAAATAAAAATTCAAACATGAACCATTATGATGATTTTTAAAATTTCAGTCTCCACTGTCCTAAGTTATAGCTGAGATAATTACGTTTTTAAGACAGACCCCCAAATGGAACACATTAATTAACCTCCGGCGCCAGCTGGCAGCAGAAGGAGGACCTCCCTAATTGTCCTGGTTCGGGATACGATTTGTTTTTTCTTTTTTCTTTTCTGTCTGGCAATTTTCTTTCTTGTTGAAAAGCACGCCATGTAGGCTATGTCTTGGCTTTATGAAAGCAACAAGTTTACAATAATTTGTGAATTATTCCGAGGAAACCATTGTGTCCACAAAGATGATGAAGAACATTTAGGACAAAGTCCATGGAAATCATCTCAGTCACTTTCTCCTTCCATGGGTTACCAAACTGGAATAAATCTGGAAAAGCGAAATAGATCTCCTTGATGTCTTAGGCAGGTGAAAAATGATGAGATAACATCTTAAATTAATTTAATTCTAATGTTCAAATGTTTTTAAATGGGGCACTTGAATAAATTCCAGAGTAATTAATGAACTTTTGATGGAAGGACTGCTCAACCGTGTCTAGTTCTCATTCTTACGAAAATAATGATTAGGCCGCTTCTTCCCTGTTTAACTTTTTCGCCCATTTTTGTTCTCCTCTCATTCAAATTTAACTGCCATAAAGCAGGCGTAGAACTGACAAGCGCCTGGGTTCTCGCTGCGTGAGTTTTTTAAATAGTTCAGAGTACTGGTGCAGTCCTTTAGCTTGCAAGGGAGCAGCGATCTGCAATGATTAAAGGAGCGATAGGATTGTTTTCGCACAGCGATAGTCTTCACGTGCATCCTACAAATCACTGTGGAAATGATAATTAAAAATGCCCCTTCCCTTTGCACAATCCTTGAGGGTTTTGTAATATCGCATTCATCAGCACTACTCTTCTCTTTTTCTTTCGTTTTTACTCTGCCGTTTTTCCTTCTTTCTCTTTTCTTTGTCATGATTCTAACACTTACATTCAAATTAAACACGTGGACATTATACCTTACAGTTATTTGTCGTTACTGGCAATAATTTTGAGAATAAAACAAATGATGTATTATGCAGTCTCTTCTAAAAAGAAAAAAAAAAGTAAACGTTTTCTGTGTATAATTCAAAAATATAGCAGATGACACCAGAGGACCCCGATAAGGTAAGATTTTGCGAAAGTCGTTGCCATGCGTCATTCACCTGGTAAGCTGTAGAATTTAGAGACGAAGCGATGGCCTCTGAACTTTCAATTGTTTCCTACAAGGCCAAATCTGAGTAGGTCGTGACACTTTGATGTCAAGTAAACTTACAAAATGCTACGAATTCACGATGGAGTCAACATTTTTGTAAAGCAGTGAGTGGACGTGGTATTTTACACAGTAAACTATAGCCTGAAGGGACCGTGGTAAGTTATAGTTGAAAAATAGCGGAATTATGATCACCACCCAAGTGGTTTCTCTGTTCGGCTTTGTAATTGCACCAACAGCCAAGCTGAAAATTGTCCACCTTTGCCCGCCTTGCATTTATAGTGATCGTTGTTTTTTTGTTTTTTTAGAATATACACCGTGTCATACACATGGAACAATATGGAATGTATACAAATATCAGTATACAAGCGCGACGCCCGCAATAAAGCACATACACTCAGACATGACCACATCTGTCACAGCTGAACTCCTGAATTTTCGTAATCACGGCTATGCCCGGCTATTAAATTTTGTGTCTCGGCCAGTTTGCTGTCAATGGCATGTAAGTTTAATCTGTGTGCTATGCTTTTACTTTCCAGCTGGTTTTCATTCTTGCGTAATTAAAAAAAAATGATAATTACCATGTGTATTCTAACCTGAAGTGACGCCGGAGGCGTGATTTTTTTCCGTACCAGCTTTAGGGGCAGCAAAACACCCCCAAACACAGGTCACCGGCTAAGAGATTTCTCGTCCTGTCGAACACTGCCATGGGTGCTGCAATCTCTGGACTGTGCCTGATATGTCTCTGAACGTCACCGAAAATCCCTGGGGTGTGTTGGAGCTGTCCTGTGTTTGGGGTTCTATTGCTGCCCCGCTCCTGAATTTGCTACAGCTCGTACGGAAAAAAATCACGCAGGCCGGAGGAATACATTCATCGTTCATGGTTAATCATTCACTGTTCCACGATGAAAAAGTAAACTCATGTCAAGCAACGGAGGGTCATGTTCTAATTCATGACTCTCATAGTTCAACATCATCGCTGAACGTTCAGCCCTCACGAAATAGGAAAACTCATTTTTTTCGTCGTTCAACATCGAAAAATGCACATGTTAATGTTAGGCTAGCTTTTGTGAGCACTACTCACCTGCTCACAGTGAAATGTGGCGATTTGGTGAAGCATTTTTTAACGAAGCAAACAATGAACAAAAGACGATGAAAGTTAAACTATAAACGATGGACGACCTGTGTGTGTCGCCAGCCTGTAGGTCAAATACATCAGCTGCCTTGTACTGTTGGATCTCTCATTGTTTCACTTTAAGAAACAACAGTCATACAAAAATATACAAACACTACGTTTTTTAGTTTTTCTCTTTTTTTTTTAACAAACTTACCTAGTATCAAAAAAAAAATCCCTCCCGCATATTTTTTACATTTCATATTTCAGTGCTCCACCTTTTTGTATACCTGGGGCAGAACACGTTTCTTTACAACATGCACAAGAATTTTTATGCACAGTGTACAAAGTTCAGTTGTTTAATTGCGGGCTGGTGTGAAATAAATTTACAGCTTCAGTTAGCATCTCCCCTGCCCGATCACTCTTTCTAAAACAGCTTTGCCTTTAGCAAACACCTATTTAATTTCCCCTATGTCATCCTTCACCCTCATTTGTTTTTCCTCTGCCACTCCTCCTTTACATTGACTCCGACTTCCTCAGCATTACAAGGAATCAAGGACAGTTTAGTTGAAACCTCTGCCTTCTTTCCTTCAATATTAACCCCTCAACCCCAATTTAAAAAATTGCAGTTTTAATGTGCAGTGGAAAGAAACAGGGGTGCGGATGGGGTAGGAATGGGTGGTGGGTTCAGGGGAGAGGGGAGGGGAGGTGCTGTGGTGATGGAATACACTGAATGACGGGTCTTTATGGTGGCATCAGCTGCTCCCGCACATCATGCATTACTCTCCACGAGCTAGATCGGGCGCGGAAATCTGCCTTTTGTTGCCAATCACTCCTGGGTGGACACGCCTTTTGTTCGGGAGATCAAGACAATCCAGCCGACTTGTTCTACATCATAGTCATGCAATTACATGCGACATAACAAGTCTCCCCTTCTCTAGCTTTTCATCAGCACCACGTAAAGCAGCGGTGCATGGATTCACAGCCCCCATATTCATGTATGAGTGCGCCTTTTTACCTTCATATTAAAACCCAGAGAGTTTACAACCCTGATGCTGCTTAACACAGACAGTGCTAAAATTAAAAAATTAAAAAAAAAAAATACGAAAATGCACAACTACCTGCTCGTATTAACCTTAATGTTCGCGTGTCTTCATCATCCCTAGTGCAGCAAGGGTCTGAGTGTTAGATCGTTATGCCCCGGCTTCAGTTTGAACGAGTTAAATGAGGACTGGGACGCATGCCACGCGCCACAGAGAGAAGACATCCGGGAACAATTTCATTTAAATTTTTTTGGCTGTTGTTGTTTTGGAAAACGAGGAGGGAATAGAAGTGGAGAGTTTTCTTCTGAACGTGGGGCGTTGGAGCACTTAAGAATCCGTTGACAAAATGTCTGTCACCACTCAACTGGGACAACCTGTAATTAACGTGGATTTATCAAACTGATATGGCCAGAGAAATTGTTTTCTGACGGATCTCAGGCCACAACAGGATACTGGAAAATGAAAACTCAACCAACCTGTCAATTCTTTTGTTGTTGTTGTTGTTAAAAGGCTTAAAGCAAACAGGTGATACAAGTAAATACATCTAAGCTGGGATAAATGAAAACAATTATCAGTTCGGCCGTTTGTCAATATTGGGCAAACACTCATCCCAAATACTAAGAAATCAAAAGCTACAACACAAGCATTCGCGTTAAGGCCAAGCATCTGTACGAGGTTGCCTCGGATCCAATCTAACCAGAAGGACACATTCCAGGAAGACTGCATAAAGTAGTAGAAATACGAGCGTAGAAGTGTATCCCGAGATCTTTCTTTCCACATATTCGTGTTTGTTTATTTGTGTTTCGGGTTGTCATCTTTAGTAGCAAAAGAAGGAAATGTTCGCTCAACGACAAAACCACAATAATGACAATCTTAAGTCTATCATCCAAACAATGATTCCCAAACCTCAGAGCAGGACCTTTAACTTTGTCTGCATCACGATGCAAGAAGAATGAAATCTTGGTCTTTAGAGAGATCGTTCTCCGACAAGTGCTGCTGTACGCTATACCGGATTGTGCGAGACTTCGTGACAGCAGTCGGGACAGACATTTCGTACCAGTGCTGTACATCAGACCAGAGATAAAGATCTGAACGGCTGTCAAGAACAGATTTGATTCATAAATGTTTCCACTGAGTAAATTTTTGTGAGAGAGCAGTGAGTAATTTTTACAAACGTAATTATTGTGCGAGCCAGCATAACTTGGTCTCGTAAACAATTTGTTTTGAACAGTTTTTTTCCTAATAGATAGACAGAAGGTGTGGGGAAGGATAGGCGGACAGCATAGGTGTGCATGACTGAGCACTTTTTATATCTCGTGTTTTGAACTAGGTTTAGTAGAGAGGGAAGGGGTGAGTAGGAATTAAATGTTATTGAGACGTCTGTTGACGTACAGAAAATCCGTGATCCAGAGTAAAAGCTCGGGGTTTTGAACATGTTAAGAATTTATTGCTATAAAATTACATTTTATTGTCTTGAGTGATTCGACCTTTGATGTCGACCCAAGGTCGTTGCGTAGGGCTGTTACTTAAAATAACTCGGTTCGGCAGCTGAGCTAGAGGTGGTTGCACCAATCAAATGTATGAATCTGGACGGAAGGTCGAGACATAGCTTTAGTATTTAAACCCGTGCAGAGCTTAGATAGATGCCACATGTAGACAATCCATTTACGAAGTGGACGGCGATAGTCCTCAGCCAGATGAGAGACATAAGAGACGCAGTTGAGCAGTCCATATTGTGAGGAGCGCCATGAGTTAAAGCTCCAGAGCCTAAGCTACTTGGTTTGATATAAACCCACAGCGTTTACATCCAGCGCTCTCACTCCCAGTGAGGGCCGCATGGTGAGAGTCCATACTAATTTGTAATGATGAAAGTGAACCGTTCTACTTACTTTTGAAGACAGTTTCAGAGCTACCGCCAGACAACGCATGGTTGTACAAGCATTCTCCATGGCGTGTCTAGAGGAAATGTCCATATCATAACATGTCTCATTGAATTAATAGAATTTAAACTGTTATATCCGTCGCCACGTGCGCGGATTCTATTTGGCATATAACTCATATGACCTGCAAGTAGTTAGAGTGAATAAGTTAGTCTTTATTGCCTTTGAATTGATATTTATATTTATAATTATATTTGTTACATTAATTCCTGTAATTAAACTGCCCTACAGTTCTGCTAAAAATCAAAGCAATTGATTTATTTAGTTTTTAGAGTGCAAGTATTTTTTTTGTGTGTCCGTCGATTGTGGGAGCGGACCTCGAAAGAGTGTCAGTCGAATTATCCCCATCTAACCCACATCGCGACAACGGCAATGGGGATGCTGGCAGCGCTTAAAGGGGGCATATCGTCATTTCGCGACCTTGGTTTTTAGTTATTCAACCCCACCTTTTGCACCTCTGAGGAATACGACGTGAAACATCCGAGGCTTTAGTACTTTGATAATGAGTTAGAATAAATCGGAATTGTGAAACAGCTTGATAAGTGTCACAAAGCATTTTAGACAAGTGACAAAGTGTGCATTTGTTATACCTCATCTACAAATTAGAAAATCTCCAGTTTTTCAGAAAATGAAGATAGAACAAACAAGAATTAAGATCGCCACATGTGAACTGGCGCTTTAAAATTTCGACTGTTTCACTGCACGCCCTGCCTGTTCCCAGTTATTACTCGTCTGTCCCAATTTCTGAGTCTACTGCTTTGTTGATGATTAATGTAACATTCATAACCCGTAACGCAGAATTGGTTTGGATCATATAGCCAAATTCTCTCCGTTTTTGTGATCACTTTTTGACCAGTACACCAAAACCCGCTTGAGGCAATTCACTTATAGACTGGTCATTGTATTTGTGTCCAACTGATCGAACTATTCTAACCCTAACCCTTAACAAAGAAAATGTCCGAAACCCCTTTCGTGCAAACAGCATATAACTCAGTTTGATCATAATGTATGGTCCAATTAGTCTCACCGTGACCACAAACCCAAATATCGGTCGCAAACCTAATTACCATGTCACAGAGTGATGTTCTTACTTGACGAAAAGGTTTCAAATGTCACCAGGCCTGTTTAAATACATTTTATGCATTTCCATTGCAGCATGATTAACCACGAACTACATAATGCCTGGAGGATGAAGCTACCACAGGTATAGTGATGTACAAGGTTACCCCCACAAAATTGAATGTTACACTTCAGTAACTTTGGCGTGATGTGCAAGCCTTTTTCAAAAGCTGCTCAGCCTGATGGAAAAAAAAATGTGAGAACAGAAGTGGAAAGATTGTAAAGGAAGGACGGAAGCAGGATCATTACAATGGATCCTACAGACCGCAAGTTTACCGCGTAATCGTTCAACTCTGACACGAGACACGGTCGCGTGCCATGGTATATAGAACCAAGCGTTAATAAAAATCAGGAATGAAGAGGGAAGGCTGAGAGGTTGGTAACAATAAAATTCTTTCTTCTTTTTTTTTCCTATTTCCAATACCAGCCTTGGAAAAGTGGCCAAATTTCCGCATGATTAAAGTTGGATTGGAAATGGACTTATTAAATCAAACGTATTTGTTACTGCTACTGTTCATTTAACCACACTGTAACCTTAAAGTTTTGTTGTTTTTTTAGGTGGGTGACCTGGCAAGAAATCTATAATACCTCTGACCCTATGGTAAATGCTAAAAGCTATTATTACGACGTGGGTCCAGAATTATACTGGACAAGACTTAGTGTATGTGAAAGTGGTGTCTGTGTGTGCCCTTGTTGCACAAATCTTTTTAAATATTTACCATAAATTAATACACACAGGCGTATCTGTGATGTGCGCAATAAATCAAAATAGGCTATTGAATGTTGGGGACGCAATAAACTTAAGATTCGTTACTGTTTTACTCACAGTTTCTCTGTCTGAATACCCCCCCCCCACCCCCACCCCCTTTTTTGTGTGTTAATCCCATTTCCAACTACGAAAATTTGAAGGAAAAAACTTGCCCAAGAAAAGAACTACTAAAATGTCATAGCAACCACAGACGCTTCTCAAGATCGTCACTCGCCGGCTCCAGAATTTAGTTACACCGTTCCGGGTGCGGTTGGTGGTACAATACCGATAGCCTGATTGATCGTACCTTCGCCACGCTTAATCTCGACACAAGCCCTGCTCGTGCCGAGAGGTTTCTTAAGGCATTCAATTTCAAGAGCACGCGGCCATGGATATTGTGGAAACATTTTAAAACTGAGACGTACGCTTGCAATATTTCCTGATCATACTGTGGGTTGAAAAGACATTGAAAAGGCTACTTTTTCAAGGTTGTTGTTCGGGACCGTGTATTAAGAAAGGTCAGAAGATGAAAAAGAGAGAAGACAGAAAAAAAAAGAGAGGGATTATAGGAGAGGCACGAGGGGGGGGGGTGGAAGTGGTTGCTGTTAAGTTGCGAGAGAAAGAGGACTGTTGCACATACATGAGGCGAGCGGGTCGGGGTGGGGCGTGAGTGATGAGGAAGAAATAGCGGGTCTTTTGGAAGGTACTTTTGAAAAGACCGGCGCTCTACGGTCGTTGACTTTTCCTTTCATTTCTCCTACAAAAGTCCATTTCACTTTCATATCCAACATTCTGTTTTCTAAACCCCACGAAAACTCTAAGTACATGTACAACAACAAGGATATAAGCAGTGGCGTTGCGTGGGCTGCGGCCACAGGGACAGTTGCCCCGGGGCCAACATTCTTAGCAGCCCAAAATTTCAAAACTACCACTCTTTCAACTGCCAGTTGTGAAAGGAGTTTCTCAAAACGTAAATCTATACAAAAAAAATGTAAGAAAACCCCTTTGTTCCCTATGGACTCAAAAACTACTGCACGTATTGAACTGAAATTTGGCACACACAACTGTACGATACTGACCAGTGTTCCTATGTACATAGGCATAAAAAAGCTTATGGGATTCGTGAGTTATTCCAATAATGCGATAAGAATGGAACAGTAAATCTGCGAGAGCGTTTGATCCGAATTGTACGTTCGTTAACCTATGACCTCTTTCTTTGTTAATCGCTTTTCCGCTTCCGGCCCCGGAATTCGATTCATAATCACAGTAGTGTCTGTGAGAGCTAGATCTAGCATGCACTGATGCAGCATGCCCCCTAAAAAACGTACTATCGGTAGGCATACAAGTCTCAAATCGCTGGAAATTTATTGTTTCGCCATCATTCAGATCTATTTCGAGTCATGGTTCGCCATTTTAAGGTTTCGTTATCATTACCTGCGATGTGTTCACTATCAAACACACTAACCCGTGCGCAAATCATGCAGTTGTACGGGATGCGCAGGGTGTCAACTCACAAAGGCAGAGCAGTAAGACTTATTTAAAAACAAACAAACAAAAATAAAATAAACAAATAGGAACAGGCCAGATGAAGCAGGTCCATAATAACCACCCAGAACTGAAACCAATATTCAAACCGATTTATCCCCGGCAGGGCCGGGACCTCCGCTAGTGAATCAAAAGAATCAGAATCTATAATCGACTAAGCAACTTAGTAATATTATTAATAGAGAGGTTTCTGTATTGTTATTGAAAAATTTTGCTCAAATTAAAACCAGGCGATTTTTAATATAAATTTGACTAAATGTGACCGTGTCACGACTACTCCGGTGGTCCGAAGGCATGCCCGAGGGTGTCGTTGTCCGAAGGCGTGCCCGGGGGTGTCGGGCGCTTGGATTCTATGATCTCCAATACCTGCACTGACCGAGGCGACTCGGCCGTGTCAGGATGTTTTATGGGCGTGAGTGGCCCAGAGGTCGTGGAATTCCCGAACTCAATTGCAATTAGCTTGGGGCAGGTTTTGGCGCTGCATGAAATGCGTATTTTTGTTTAGTCAATCTATCGCAGCGTCATTCCCTAGCTAGGCACTCGGACCAAGAGGGCGGTCATTCGTGCAAGTTGTACAGTTCTGACTCTTGAGAACTGGTGAGTTGGTCTTAGTAACTTTGTTCTCTTTGATACTTACTCGCATTTCGTTTACTCTGCAGTGAATATTATAAATGAATATTGCATATTATTATACGATTACTATGTTGGACAGTGTGGTTGGATGATCACTGCTTAAGCACGTGTTCGTTAGAGATGTTATGGCCACTTAGACTGGCGGTAATAAGAGTTTGATGCTACACTGTATGTTATGTAATATTGATGCTGTGGAAGTTTTCTGTTATTTGAAGTTCAGTTACTTCACTGTGTTTGGAAGCATATTATGGTCCATGATATTACTGATAAGGAGGCATATTGGACGGTTAATGCGTGTACACTTGAATATCTTCATGTTAACCCAGGGGATGGTACATGATGGGACTAGAAGTTATGCAGTATGTTGTCCCAATTGTTGCAGGTTACTGGGGGAAGACAGCTGATACTGTGGGGCGGTGAGACGCCATACAGTGGCACTGGGCCAGGCCAGCCCATCCACAGTTAGTGAATAGTATAGTAATGAACGAATGTGACACTGATATTGCAGCTCACTGTGTCTTGGTAATATGATTACTGTTTACTATATTATGTTATTGTGTTGGTTATTATTGTTTGTCACCAAGGGCAGCTGGAGAAGATGACGTCACGCTCAAGTGATTAGTAAGCCTGTGAAGGCCAGTATGGCCAGATAATATAATTATGGGGTCTTTGTGGTTTGTGTGCATCTTTATCTCTCCTGTATTATGAGGCTGTTATTTGGAGGACGTGTGCGTATATTGTATGCATGGTGCATGGGGTGAATGATAGTAGTATAACTACAATGTATTAATCCATGCATACGAATGATATACATGTATGCTTACTGTAATGTATGTCCATCGTTTGGGATTTATTCACAGTAAGGATGAGGCAGTGAGCCAGGGATGTCGGTAGTCGTGGCTGCACTGGGTTTTTAGCTTCTTGATTTTTAGTACTTTTAGTTTATGATTTTTTTAGCTCTTACTTATAGTTTAGATTTTAGATTCTTTTTATTACTCCTTTATGTTTATAACCTCAATCATTGCTGGGCTACATAACCCTTTTCTATTTTTTTTATGTATTAATAAATGTGGTCCCTGTCGTGGAAAAGATCCTGGTGTGGTGTTGCTGTATTGTAAAGATCGTAAGGTAGTGAGCAAGCACCACGGTGTTGGGTGTTGAATGGTTAATTGTCTTCTAAATTCCATTAGAAACCCCACCACATAAACATGCATTTTACTTTGAATTTTCTTCTAATACAGTACATGTGCTTAGGGGGTAAGAGGTCCAGTATTGGACTGGTGGGAGGGACTCGGGTCAAGGGGCACAATATATACCCTGCCGCGGGCTCTGGCAACCCACGCTACGCCACTGGACACAAGAACAATTAAACTAAATGTCCAAGTTCTTTCAGTTCCTATTCAATCTACTAAAACTATTTGTGTTTGGGCCGGGAGTGTCTGGACATTTCTGTAGAAATAGCCGAACTTTAGGCTCGTCTTGAATGAGAGACGGTAGAAGATAATGGCCTGAGTGTGTTTTTCTTCTGTTCAGGAATCACTTTGCCCCCCCCCCCCCAAAAAAAACCCAAGGGCTTTCGGAGAGGACAAAACATGGGGAAGGGGGGGGGGGGAGAGGGGATTTATAACTAACTAAATAATAATGAGTGTTTCAGTGACAAATATTGTGTTGCTATGGTAACCTCTGCCCACGCACTACTTATTTCAACAGCGGTAACATTGGATCATTATGCCATTTTATTCCCAAGAAAACGTCCACCCTGTGCACCACTTATTTGTTATTTCAACAACTGTAACATTGGACCTTTACGCCATTGTATTCCTATGGTAAACCCTACCCATGCGCTACCTATTACATCAGCTTTAATATTGGATTATTATGCCAATGCATTCCAATGAAACCCTCCACCGCGTGCACTACTTATTTGAAAAACTATGACATTGGATCCTTACGCCATTGTACTTCTATGAAAAACCGTGCACTTCTTATTTCAACAGTCGAAACATTGGATCATTACGAGTTCTCCACGCTCCATTGACCTGCCGCTATCACACATTAAGAAAAGGGCAATGCACTGAGCTGAACCCGACGCTGATGGCTGAAACAGTAAATTAGTTATCGTCAAGGTTACCCTGACCTTTTAAGATAAATCAAATTCACAAATGAAAAACAACAAAGTGGACATTAATTGAATTCTAAAGTGACATGTTTTTGGGGTGGGGAGGTTCTTTTTTTCAGCAGAGTAACCTCTCTTCCATATTGTCCCAGATGTTTTTTTAACTCTGTATTTTCTATTGAGAATTTAGCTGTAATGTGTCCAAAATCCGAACTATTTTCGTTACCTCTTTCTAAAGCAGGTGGTGGACACAAACTGAAGAATGGGATCACTCTGAAGCACAGCTTGTGATAGATCTATTTCTATTCAAATTATAAACGCTACCTTTACAAAAAAGTTAAATAGATTTTCAAGAGGCTTTTCGTATGTGCGAAACAAATAAGATGATTAGCCAGGAAATGTGAGGGGAAAAAAGGGAAGACGCAATCACAAAAACTAGAGACTTCTTGGGTTGTAAATTTGGTCGCTATGGTTTCTTACACTAAGAAACAATTGTAAATGTCCAAAATACAACACAAGAAGTCTGAGTGCAACCGACGAATCGCTCATATTTCGGAAAATAAAGATATCTCGTTAAAAGTTAAGTCTTTAATATCACTTTTTTTCCCCTTAGGTCTGCATAAAGCTTACCATTTAATGAGAATGGAGAACGATAGCTGCTAATTGTTCTGAAATGTCCTCGGCTCCACTCCATAGCTAAGAAAAATGCAGACTAAAACATGGGTGGGTGAGACCCTGCTTTTCATATTGCAGTTATCTTATTTTAAAATAATTATGTACAAATAGTATCAAACGCGTCAACATAAAGCCTCTTTAAAATATTCAATCAAACGGGTAAGTATATACTGCGTTCTTGTCCCTTACGGGAGAGTGTAGGAAGTATACATTGTCAGAAGAGCGTACATGCACTACACCAAAGAACTAATAGTAAGGATAAATATAGAATCTCTTTATTGTACAATTAAATAGCTCCGTAGAGATTTAAAAGGGGTAGATTGTTCTAGCTTTTTCGTAGAGAGCTTTTGGTCTATTCAGTTTGTATTTCTCATCAAGGAAGGGTGTGCATTGTTACTGCTGTCTAAACTTTGTATTGTCCTTGTCAACTTCCGTTTGTTCCCTTTCCCGTGGGCAGGAATGATTTTGCTGCACCCAACTTGCACTTCTCCGTATTTTTAAGTTAGAATACCCAACCTAGTGTTGGTACTCTGCCTTCCGTTCTGCATGTACATCATTATCGCGGCAATGCAAATGAAACACTAATTGTCATTCATGGCTGTTATCTAATAGAAGCAAAGGTATTGTGTGAGTTTCTTAATGTGCATTTTATATAGAAAAGGAACAGAAGATTGTTGTGCTCCAAACACGCTGATGTTCATAATCTAGTGTTTAAACTTTATTTTCCTGTGAGCCTTTTAAAGCCGTTGCTTTCTCTCAAATTCCACATTTAAAATGGCACCCAGTCCTCGTTGGCGAGAAACTGGATACGGCTTAAAGTGACGGAAAATTTTAACATCTAATACAAATAATTCTAACAAGGAAAGACCTTAGAAAAAGATGTAATGCATCACTGTGTAAATTCGTACTCTTATCTCATCTTAGAAATGACGTATGCATCTTTATTGTTAAACCTGTCCCGTTTAGATCATCAAGATAAGTCTCCTTGAATTTCGAAGTTTCCATTTTCAGGTCCCAGTTTAACGCTGGACCAAGACTACCGTTTTATCTATTGTTCTAAATAAAACATAGGGATTAAGAGGGGGGGGGGGGTGTCTTGATTCTAGACCAGGATCCGACAGTTTGCTGAAGTACTGATAACATCTTCTGTTTAGTTTATATCTTTGTCAAAAAATTGTTTCTTGTCCCTTTATTATGAGCAATCACGTGGATTGGAAATGTCAAAAGGATAGCGCTGGGAAGAGTAATAAATCAATGAATTAGCAAGAACGTGCGGAAGTCGCAGAGACATTTCACCTGGCTTGCAGCAACTTAAAAACTGAGCAGGATTTAGCAAAAACAAGAAAGAGGGAGGAGAATAGGAGCGTGGAGAGCCTTATTTAAATGAAATGAAGGATGACGCATTTTGTTGTTAGAATATAGTTTCTGAGCTCACAATATAGCGCTGAATAACTCTTTTTGTGTGGACGGCTTTCACAACAATAGCCCTTGTGTGTACTACCATATATTTTTTTTTCCGTCCCGGGCTGCCTTTTCGGTCCGAGGAGAAACCAAAACACCTCAATACAAATTGTGAGGTCCACGTGCCCGTTGTTTATTCTTTGTTGGATTATTTTATTCTGTCTGAAAAGATAAACACATTGCACGATTTCGGACGGGGAGGGGGAAGGAGAAGGTTAGAAACAGATCCCTTCCCGCATTTGCTTGTGGCATCGATGGTATGTGCGTTGCTTGAGGTCGAGTTCAAGAGAGATCAGTGCACTCTCTGCTTTCAGTCGGCCCTCTTGGCGTCTGCAACTTTTCAAGTCCCCAATTTGTATCCAGCACGTGTCCCAACGTCTCACCCCTTCAATAAAGGAGTTTGGGTGGATTAACTCCAGCTTTTCCTCCTTTTGTAATTATCAACAAGGAGGGGATACATTTCCACATCACGCGCCTCCTCGTGTCGAGGAATGGTGACACGGGCCAGCAACTCAACTGGCTAATAAAGGATGTATGGATGAGATGAGTGTCGTGACTCAATTGCAAGAACCGTAGCTCTAAGAGGCTAAAATCCTGGCTTTCTATTGTTCTGCATGGCGCCTTGTCTTGTTCACCAATTCGGCGGTTCGCCCCGGAGGCAGATGTAGATACTACACAGTTGATGGTCTCTTCAGACCGCAATAACCAGTGGGTTTACGAGAAAGGGGTTACAAAAGGACAACAAAGGCAGCTCACGGAGCGTGAGGTCGAAAAATATATGATATGGGGCCATTTGGTGAAGCACCTCAAACCCCAAATTTGTGTGATTACGATGCAAAGCTTGAAAGGTTTCATGGCCATGATACAGGACAGAGAGAAGTCAGTGGAATAAACACAAATTTAAAAAAATACAATAAACTCTTATCCTTTCACCACTGCAATTATTTTGGCAAGAAAGAATAAAGCTTTAGTGTTGCACACATCGCTCATTTCAAGAAAAGACAATAATAATACTGCTAAACTTAATATCCAAGAAATGCACTGCTCTTGCTCCTTTGGGTCCTTCAGTGACCAATTTTGCTGCTTGCATAGGTTCGAGTGGTGCCTATTCCCTCCGCAAGAGAACGCAATTTCACGTGAAAGACAATTATTTTAACTGCTCTTCAATGAAGTTTTAGATATTTCAGGCTGTTTCTACTACGACATCATCGTTTGGTGTGAAACCACATTAGATTTTTCGTTCTGTCTTTCTTCTTACTTTCTATAGGTCGAAAGTAGTCCTCAGTCTTTGGGTCTTTGATCAGCTGTTGTGTTTTCCATATGCTCCAGATTCTGAAAAGATCGTGCTGGTTGCACCTTCAATCATGTGTAAACATTTCAGACAATCTTTGCTATATTCTGCCTAGAGCGATACACTTTCCAATGCTCGGTTTTACTTTTTTGTTCATAACAAAAAAAAAAAAAAAATTAGGAATAGTCACGCTGCATAAACGCATAGAAAAAGTGAAAAGCTGACACCGGCACTTTTGTCGCAAAAAACAACAACACAACCAGGTTCCTCGGTTCTTTTACTTGCACCACTGAAATGAATTGCAAAATTATTGCCGATACTGGTTGCAAATGTGTATTTAAAGCACAGTATGACATCATTATAAAATCTCTGTGTGGTTCATTTTCTACAGGGCCTTGTTGTCTTTGTAATAGTTTCCATGCCAAAGGTGTTGGGTGAAAAAAAAAAAAAAAAGCTTGTGGTGCTTTCGAATTTGAAGGGGCTTCAACAGGGCAGTTAGGTCCCGTGTTGTTGGTTTGATCAAAATCGACAAAAATTATAATTTTTTGTACTGAAGAGTTCCTTGGTCTCCTACTTGGAATCTCTTGGACATACCGAATCATTTCCAATTAGATTGGAATTCTTAACTGGTGTTTGCATATTTCTCCCTAGACTAAAGCTGGTTGTGTTTTGTAGAGTTTGATGTGATGTGTTTATTCCCGTGGTTTGTGAACAATAAAAGACCAGCACGCAGTCTCCCATCAACAGTGTACTATGGGAGGAAAGCTAGCAGGCCGAAAGCCAATTTACAAATAAATAGAAAGGAGCTGTTGTGAGACGAGCTAGGCCAAATACATTATAATGTACCGTGCAATATGAAAAAAAAAAGGGCATGATCCTCTAGTTTTTCCCAAGTTTTCCCTTATTGTTCATTCTTGTAATATTTTCTTTAAAAACTAGAAAAATTCTAAATGCTGTAAAATATCCTTCCACTTCAGTCCTTGGGTAATAATATTTGAAGAAAAGAAGAATTCTGCTTCAACATTCCTTCTTTGGGGAAATCATGTACTAAACACCTTGAATTCGGACAGATGCATGAAATAAATCTTGTCAAATTTCAAAATGCATCTGGGTTTACAGAAAGCTCTGGCATCACTATTTTTTTGATAACAGTATGCTCCATCATGGAAGCCTACTTCGTTCCTTTCTGTGTGACGAAATTGAATAAAATAATTCGATCGAAAAAAACAAGAAGAAGGCACAGAATGACCTCTGCATTGCTTTCAGAATGTCTTTTGTCTGACCTCACGGACGTTTCTGATGTATTATCTACCAGATATGCTCCAATATGTAAGTCAAATGGGTGTCATCATGTCAGTAGAATGATAAACGGCCTGAGTCGGCAGGGAAGAGGGGGTGAGGGGAGAACATCATTGGCTTTGTTTGTGAGTAGAAATGAGAAATCTCTTCAAAACCACGCACACTTAGGCCTACATAGTATTATTTGTACTGCACAGTTTTGTCTGAGGGAACGCCAGTGGAAAAATTTTTCGTGGAATTCTATTCCGTTAACCCCTTCCCCCTCCTCCCCCCCCCCCCCCGACTGAAGACGCTGCACGGCTGCAATATCATGTTCTCTTTCAAGGAAGAGTGTGCTGATTGAATAAGGATGCAGAACAAATAGATCTAGTAATGTACCGCTAAACCGTAATTATTGCTTTTATCGCTGTTAAAATAATACGATTAAGTTTCCTTCCTTTGTTCAGAGAAAGATGAAGACAACTAGTCTTTAGGGTGGACATGCTGCCTCCCAGAGACACATTCGTCGGTATCACTACAGAAACTGCTTTCCGATTAGGAGGCTACTGTTTTGACCTCTCTCTCTTTCCCTTTCTCTGAGTCTCTCTCTCTCTCTCTCTCTCTCTCTCTCTCTCTCTCTCTCTCTCTCTCTCTCTCTCTCTCTCTCTCTCTCTCTCTCTCTTCTTTTAGATGGAGTCCCTTCCTCCTCCAATACTGCTCATCCGTGATGTCCCAGGTCATCTTCCTGCTTGAGGTAGAAAGGAGAAGATGGCGTGTGCAGGTGTGCACGCCACGCGACAGCCCTTGCTATCATCTTTTCAATGACAAGTTAGTGATATAACACAATTAAGGACGGGTGTCACAATACCTGCCTAGGTTATTTGAAAATGGATTCACTCGGGTTAGAATTGTTAGAAAAAACCAAAGACAGCTCTACCAGTTCAGGGTGGGACTGGGATTATTAGACTTGGCTAAAATGATAGCTCGCGAACAATGAAAACAAAACTCAGTGGAACCGAGATGTCAGGCACCACTTTACAGAATATATATACGAGTGATCATATCATTCCACGTTTGCCGAGAGTGCCGCATACTTTATTTCATTCTGGTCAAATTTCAAAAATCATCCACCCAGTTTTAAAAACCTGAAATAAAAAAAGACTAGCACTAAGTTTTTTTGTTTTTTTTTTAGTTTATTTTAAAAAGAACAAGACACGATGAAGGAAGAAATACTGGGCGGCCACTCTACAGCATTTTTCTTTCTTTAGGAAAATATTGAAAACAAAGCAAAACAAAGAGCAAAGTGATTCCACGAGTCATTTTTGTCAGGTCCTAAATTGCAATGGAAAAGGGTGGGATAAAAATTAATTTAAACACAAAAGGACGACAATAAAGTTTGATCCTTTATTTCTACAGGGCTACGCACACGCAGTCACCTCGTAAAGCACGCTGTGCCCGGCTTTGTTTAGAATGGAACTTGCCATTTATTTTTTGCTTTTAAAATTCCCAACTTACGACAAATCTTTCAACTTCGAAAATTTACCTGATCTTCTACTTGGGGTCTATTTCCTAAATGGCATCTGAAATTTAAAAAAAACAACAAACAAACAAACAAATTTAAAAAAAGGTTAAAAGACAGAGACGTGGTTTAGCCCGGAGGACAATTTCTCGGGAAACCTTTTTTTGGCATTCTTAGGTGAGAAAAGGTTTTAATAGTTAAGGTGTCAATGATTAACATTGCCTTTTTTCACCACCAAACAAAGCTCGAACTGACACACACTACTCATTTTTAAATACTACATCATTCTACCGTCCTTGAATCTGCAGTTGTGGGGAAAAAATGTATATATGTGCTGGGGGGGGGGGGGTCGGAGTCAAAATCAAAGACACAAAGCGAACTTAAAACTTGTCCATCATAAGTCTCCAAATCTAAAAAAGAACTTTCTGCTGGTCGAAAGGATGGCACTGTCAAAATTTCAGGCAAATGGGAGCTGTCTAAGGGAGGTAAGTCTTGTTAAAAATCGCCCGAATTGTTTTTTTTGGTATAGATTACATCCCTCGTTGTTGTTTTTTTTGTTGTTGTTTGTTTTGTTTTGTTCAGAGAAATGTCTTTACAGTTCAACGGGCGCTGGAGTAGAGCGCGAAGCGTCGACTGTAGCCTACCATTTATCATGGACGTGTAAAGTGCAACGGATCTTTCAATTTATCTGTTATTTTCGTCTAATACTGAGAGAAAATTGTAAAGAATATGATTATTTCATTATAGTACCCAATAAATTGGAATTAACAGCGCTATTATATTCAAATCTGAAAACGTTCATGTGTGACTTGTCATCTGTTGAAATACGAATTAAGAAAGCGTGGGCGTAAGCTATAGATGAAAAGCACTGGTCCTTCTGTTCACTCCGTCGGTTATAATGAGCCATGCCCATTCTTTTTCTCAGTTTAACCGTGAAAACAGAGAGGTGATACTGAAATCTTGTGACGAGGCTATAATACTTGAATGGATAGACTGTCGAACTATTATAGGATAATAAATATGCCTTCAGTTTTTCAGACCAGCACAGAAAACAGGAAAGCAACAAAACAGGATTCTACGACTACTGGAAAAGAATTCAAAAAGATTTTATAACCTATTTTCTGGGTTGAAGAAAGATTAATTTACATAAACGGCACCATCTCTGTTTGTCAATGAGCTCGGCTTAAAGTCCTAAGGATGTTGAGTTCTTCAGTGTGTTTTTAAAGGAATCACACTGAGCTTTGTTCTTTTTGTCCTGCTTTTTTTGCTTCTTTTCATTACATAAAACAATGGCCAGAGTGAACTTGAGGAATATAAAAATTTGGAATCCACAGTTCCAGACTGTGCATCTTGTGACTGCAGCTGGAGGAAGTTAGCATTCATCTCTCGATGTTATCGCATCAAGGGCGGTGGGGAATGGGGAGGGTCCGGGGGGCGAGGGCTGAGGAACAAACAATAACACTACAGTCTTTGAATCCACCCACGTAGGAACACCTGACACTTCTAGGCGGGGGAGGATACACGGGTCTGAGTTAGAACAAACACAACTAACATCACTTGAACACGGGGGGAGATCCGTTACCGATGCATGCTCTTTGCATAAATCTCACAATACACGACATAAATTTTCTGACGCTGTTGAAGTGCTGTCCCAGCTTCCAGACACATCCTCACTGATAGTTCCGATCAACTTTAAATCACAAATTAGCGAGGGGACTAAAAAATCTCTTTTTTTTTTCTTGTAGTTTATTCAGTTGCCGTTCACCTCCACACTTTATCACGCATTTTTCTGAGATTCAGTCAGTAATAAATCTAACAGCCATTTGTGTAACTACACTGCACCTGGTTTGCTTGCAAGAGAAGGTTCCCTGGTCAAAGAACAGTTCAGGGAAGGGAAATAAGGAATAGCAAGACATTATAAAAGGAAAAAAAATGCTTTAACGACGAACTGATATTTTAAAACAATAAAATACAACGTAAGAACGTACAATATAAATTTGAAGATTTTAATTAACATTCCACATATTATTATACTACATGTATAAACTAGAATTTAAATTTGCACATCCACTGGGTTTTGCTAAAGATTGTATGCTTTTATTTGCATATTATTATTATGCCATTTTAAGTACAGTTCCTATAAATATAATATTTACTTGTTCGTCTATTTTGTGAAATGTAAAATAAATTGTGAAGTGCCTTGAGACCCCGTAGGTGACGGGGAGCTGATTAAATACATTTATTATTATCATTATTATATACATTTTTCATTAATGTGTGTATGTGAAACTCACTGAATTCCATCGGTGGGCAGCGGAAATAGTTTTATGAACCCCACATCATGCATCCACACACAGATATTAAGCTAAGGACACGAGATGGGAGGCTGAAACTGTTTGTGGAGGGAACGCTATGAAAACATTCTACAAGTCTGTATGTGAAAATTCAGGTTTGGGAGGGAAACAAATTAATTACCAAATTAATGAAGAATTTTTTATAACATTAGTTCGAAAGAGTTTATCATAAGGACGAAAAGGGGAAATCTCAGCCACAGTCCGCTGTAGCGGAAATCACGAATCTATCAAAAAGACTTTCCTCTTGTCAACAGGCCGGGGAGTAATGTCACGCGTAAACTGTATTTTTTGTTAAAGACGCTGACCAAAGATTAAAAAATAAAAAAGAAAGAATGAAGGGGGGAAAAGGAGATGGAAAGAAAGGGGGGGGGGGGAGAAAGAAAGGGAAAAATATCCCAATAATTCAACTTCAAGGGAAACAAACAAAAGGTTCTACTGTCTTGCCCTCGGCGAGAAGGAAGTGCTTGGTGAGAAATGGGGTTAACGCACCGCTCTCTATTAACATAGTGTCAATATCAACATGGCTAAATTGGAAACTGATCAAAAGCTTTCCATCCATATACTTTATCAACTCCCGTGACTGCCACAGTAATAGAGCGCCGAACGGCTTTGAAGTTGATACCAGCTCAGAAGCCACTCGATTGAGTTCACTATATTATTACTCAACAGCCAAGACTATTCATTTTGAAGCCCCCTCTCCAACTCAAATTGTTTATCTTTTATCAAAAAATGAACGGCAGCTGAAAGGCTCGTCAAATGATCAAGCGGGCTGAGGGACAGCATTTATGAGGGAGAAAAAGAAGAGGAAATCTGAGTTTGTCCTTTCCGACGACCAATATTCTTCCTTCCGCGCTCCCCTTTGTCCGTTATTCCAATTAGCTAACTAGTGGTGTTTAAATGTTTAGCCGCTTTTGATTTCTTAATGAAACCTTCAGAAATCGATGACTGTGAAACAGCTGTGCTGGAGCAAGAACAACGAAACACACACAAACACACACTAACCTGATTGTTGTAATTCTAGGTCGCTAGGACAATGGGCATACAAAACACAAAGGCAAGTTATAATCAAGTCATTACTGGAGAGACTGGGTGTAAACAGTTAAACTTGACCAAAAAGACATTTAGCGGTGTTAACTACTGAGACTACAGAAAATCTCAGAAAACCACAATTTCCTTGAATATTTTGCCACTGTTAGCCCCTGTGTTCAAGAATCAGATTGAAATAATTTCTGATTAGATTTCTCAGGGGGGCCGTCCTTCTGGTGGAATAGACATTTCTACTTTGAGATCGGGGTACATGAGATCTACATGTGCCCCAGGGGATAAGGTGAATAACCCCCACCCTTAGGTGATCGAAAATGGCTCTAAATCTAAAATTAAAATTTAATAACAGAAATAAAACCTTTCCGGCATTTGATATCAGTCACAAGGTGAATGATGTGCTGAGGGAATATAGCACTCGACTGCTCAGGCTCTCATCTTGGACATTTAACCTCAGAAAAAACACACAAGTAAATAATGCACCAACAAAAGTATTTTAGGTTTGGGTCAACCCTGCAGGGCCGTAAGATCTATTGATACTTATTAATTGTAAATCTAATGATAATAATAATTCGACTGCATGACTTCTAAATGTAATGATGGTGTCAATACACAAAGGAATTACAATGCAAAAGCCAAAATCTAACCAACTACTTTATAGTCAGACTAAATATAAATAGTAACTCACTCTCTCATTCTTTCTAAGGACACTTTCTTCTTACTTCAGGGAGGCTCAATTAAATAGAATACTAATACTAACGTCAACTAGCTACGATAAAGTGGTTATGGATGTCGAGCTAATAACGACTATTCATATAGCAGTTTAAACATCCACGACTCGCTACTCTAACTTATATCTGCTGTTGGAGAACAGTTCCTCTCCGGAGATCAGTTCGTCTCTCTCTTTTCTCTAGGGATGCTCCCTATTACAGAAAGGTTATTTTTTCGAACAGGGACTTATAATTGTCCGTCCACAAGAAGCGGACGGAACTCTGGATATCGCTTGTGTACTATTAGTCTCGTACTAACACGTGGAGCTCATGTTTGGCTAGCTCTCGCCGTCGGTACACTTCTATCTTCGACTCACGCCTCACTCTGGCTGGGCCCGCCGAATCACCTCATAAGAAGGATGCAACTTCTACCTGTGACTAACCCTAAATCGAGCTCGAACCTTTTTTATCTTATCAATTCTGCAGATCGGCGGCCAAGTCCACTGCACGCCTCGATTTGGTTCCTAATACACAACTTGCAAATACTACAGATCATTGGCCGGCGCCCTAGCATAACAACTGATGACCTCGCGAAAGTAATAATTAGTTCACCCTCCTCACGACCGAAATCACGATCAACAAGTTCGGACTAATAAACAACTCATGTACTCACGTGAACTCTTAGAACAACCTAGACTATGGTCGACTCGTGACAATATCGTATGCGGGATGTTTTGTGAACTGCAAGAAATGGGTGGCTTAAAATATTTGGTAGCCTCTGAGCAAGTTATAACACAATGTCCACAGTTATCAAACTTCAGTAGATTAATTGACAGACGTTTCGTACAAAAAGCAGTGAAACAGTTTATTTACATCAAGTGTTTTTTTGTTGTTGTTGTTGTTGTTGTTTTTTGCACAGGTTTTTTTTCTTCTTGTTTCTTTTTTAAGCATTTTATTGTATTGTGTGCTGGAATGTTTTGAATATCGCCCTCTAGCTCAAAATTGGGTCGCACCACAGACCGATAGCGACCATTTCAAGAAATTCCACATCACGTCTTCATATATCCTGTTTGTACTAGGACATTTTGTTTGCTCTAAATGCCATCCTGGCTAGTAAACGGTAAAACACATTGGCGTAAATAAAAGTCTGGTGTAGTGGAGACTACACACGATATCGGTGATGTAGCTGTGCGACCTGAGTTTCTTTACGGTGATGAACAACACACCTCTGTAGGTGTAGGTGTACACTAGGAAAACTAGGCACACAAGGAGATCTGTAAACATCTCTGAAATGGTCTTCCTGTGTTGAAAATCAGCGTAACACCTCAAAAAGCAAAAATCTAAGGAAACGACAGACCCCATGGCATAATTTAAGTCTCCACGGATTTGTCCAGGGCCGGGCTGAGATCTTGCAGCCGTCTAGCCGCATGATGAACTCGGGCCTATAGGGGACTTAAGCGACATTTGGCACCCTTAACTCACGGCTTCGACTAGATTCCGTCCTTGGCAAAAAAGAAAGAGGTCTTGCCCACCCATCTGTTGCCATTCAACTTTTCAAGGCTACGAATTAATATCTCCAGAGTATTGCGTCGGGCGCGGTTTAAATCAAATGTGTTATTAGGTATAGAGTGCTTTTCTTTACAGTTAAACCATTTAATAGATCTGTACAGCATTTTCGATTCAACACCTCTGGCTCATGTAAAAATTAGAAGTTCTAAATGTTACTAAACATAGCTGGATGTGCAATTGGGTTGTAGCTAATGAGTTCTGTAGCCCTGTACATGCAAAGTAATTTGATATAGCAATACAGAATGTCATTAAATAAGCCAATAAATAAATTACTACTAAAAGATTTGCAACAATTTTGTTCAAGATGGGGGAAAAACAATCATTGGTGGCTTAAAATAGGCGGAATGAGTACTTTTCTGTTCAGAAGCTGGTCTTCGTGTCAGAAGTGATTATCTGTCACAAACATATTATATATATGATTATTCATTGTCACAAAGTCAAAATTCTTACTTGGCGTAGAAATAAGATTTTTTAGCCATCCCCATGGCCAACAAACAGAAATGGTCAGTTTACTAGTGTGTTTCATAATGATCCCATCCAACACATACTCGACTCTCAAGAATGAACACCGGAATATCTTAGACGTGTCCAGGGTGATGTCTGTGCCAGGCTGCTCATGAGAAACTGCTTCAATGAAAAAGGAATGTTTCTGCTTGTGCATTATTTAACTCCAGTATGAGGCAGTGTAGCCGTTGTAGAAAACAGACCCGTTGTAAAAGAAAAAAGAAGAAATCTAAACTCGATCTAAAAGACATACTATATGTATCCACTTAGGACAAAAAAAAATGATAGGCCCTTATTAGTATCAGTAATTTGACGGGATACGAAAAACACATACGTGTATATAAATATATATATGTGAGGCGCTCTAGATAAATGGTCAACATGTCGCACTCGGCACCTTCGAGATAGAGCCAATAATACGTAGGTGGATAGGGAGTTCGCGGTCCTACATCAGTTTTCGGCATAAATGGATTCCTCGGTCATTAATTTTAACAAATTCCGCCTATGAATATTGTTTTTTTCTGATCCAATCTAAAGGTCTTTTTAAACTTACGTGGACGTTAAATGCATTTTTCTCAAAAGTGACTTTTTCTACCTTGCCACTTTGAAAGAGCCATAACGTGGTCAATTTTCAATATTTTTAAGTGAAATAAAGACTTAGTGCATTCTTCTCTGGTCAATATTTACTTTCATACTGTACCCGTAACTCAGTTTTGGGGGGAAAATGGCATTGTGGACCATTTCTCTGGAGAGGCTCACACACATACGTGCATTAATCGGTACTGTACTCGTCTTCGTGTTTAACCAGTGAATCGATCTTAGAATTTCGACTTGATGTGCGTGGACTCTTTGTGGTACATGCATTAATCAGCTTGTCAAAATTAATCAGCATGGTATTAGTCTCTGTGATTTTAACCAGATATTCGACCTTAGCATCTCAACTTGATATAAGTGGACTACTTGTGGGCTTTTGTCTCAGAGTCATCATGAGTGATGTGATTTTTCTTGTTTCTTTCTCGCTTACATTACAACAGATCTCACCAACAGATGAATCGAAAGAAAAAAATAAGTCACGATGTGATGTTTGTTCAATAAAACAAGTATCTTAATCTTCGGAGAAAGGTTTTTTTTTGCATTGTATTTTGCAACTCATAAACGAAGGAGAAAAATGACATACAGGCACTAATCTTCTTTGAGAACCATTGTACGTATACTATGAATACAAATTAGAGGAGCACCTACTGATGTGGTGTGAGCGCTGTGCATTGTAGACCAGTGTCTTTGCCACAATTTTGTTGACGATGGTAAACATGTGTAGGAAAGATGGAACAAGCTGATATCCCTGCCTTTTCCACCAAGCAACATCAGATCATTTAACTGAACAAATTAATGGCAGTAAGAATAGGCTTGGTTTGAGTTTGACTCTCGGGTTAGGGTTAAGTTTTACATGTCAGCCTGTTCACCGCTTTATTGAGCCCTATGCAGTTTAACTTGAGTTGAAGAGCAGTCCTATGGCGAAAATATTAACAATGCCGATAACTAGGTGCGGTTGAGTGCACAATATTCCAAAGTGCTTTAGTGATGAACACGCGAAATACACGTACTAAAACTTCCACTATAGCCATCATAAGCTTACAAATTACTGTATAATCGCCGCTGTTTTTTTTTTGTGTTGTTTTTTTCCTTTTAATATGATCCGGTTTTTGTGTCTTCTCATTAAAACCGAAAAGACAAGTAGTTTACTACAAAGTACATAGTACATATATCAGTAGCGTTGGTCGCCAGCGCCCGGGGCAAGGTCCTCTAACCGATGGACAGTTAACAGGTAGCAACGTTTATTTGCCACGTTATATTGAAAAGATACAGAACGAGAATGGAAATCATGACAGAATCACTTAACAATTACACAAGCCAGCGTCGAGCTTGCCAAGGGGAAGACTTAATCTCCATGCAAGGGACATAAGCATTAAAATATAATCGATTGCCTACAAGGAAGGGCTAGTTGCGTACTCTTCATACTCCATGACCAACAAAAAAAAAAAAATGATTCGTGGTCCACAGACACGGTAGAATTTTTTTCCATACAAAACAAAACCAAAAAAATTGAAATTTTGATAACATCTTTCTGAACACCAACACTGTTCTTAAACAAGAGAAATGAAAACCTAAATTTTAAAAATGAAAGAATACAAAATTTGTCAGTATTAAGTTTGTTGTCACTTGAAATTTTGAAATACTTACAGGAAGTCTTCATTGATGCTGTCAACATTTAGAGGGAAGAAATATGTCACTGGTCGTGTAGTCATCCAACAGGCAAAAGGGCATGAGTTTATCATGAGGTAAAAATTCAGTTCATGCTAACTTTAATGCATGCAACTGCTTGGAATGGAAATGTGAAAGTTTCAATGTTCTTTATAAGCGGAACTCTACTAAGTTTTGTTTCATGTTTGAGTTTAACTGTGCATCGACATGATAACGGCCATATTATGCCTTTCACGATTTTTTTCATTATCTGACGTTGGGCAAGCTTTCAGCCCTCAGGTGTTTGTAAGTAAGACCAAATTAAAGTGGAGTTAAAAATCTAACGACAAAAGGCCTGTATTATAAAGTGTGTTTGTTTTATGCAGTCTATCACTCAGAGAAAGCAAGACTGCTACGTTCTACTGTTTTTTAACTTGGCTGTCATATGGGTGCAAAACAGTTACAGGTGCTGCGGTCATGAGAAAATCCCACAAAGTTTCAAATGAGCTTCAAAAATGGAAGATAACACAAGTGTTGTGAAGTAGAGTTTGGAGAAGACGTGGCAATCTGTCAAAACAGTATTTAAGAATGTTGAAACCTGATTCAAGATAAACCTTTAAAACACATTTACACTTGTATGTTACTTCCCAATAATGAAACATATGCCCGGTGTGCTTATGAACATCCCAGACACATATGATTGCATGTGGGAATTTACGAGACCTTCTTGATGGTAATGCATTATGGTGATTATGAGGCAGGCTGCGTCCATGCTGTGCCAAACGTTAATTGCAAAAGTTTTACTGGTAATTTTGTACTGCAGATTTTCTGATCACTTGGTTTTCTTCTCAGCTAATAAAATGATAAGGTACATGTCATGTACACAGGATGCATGTGAAATTTACAAACAAACAAAAAAACTGTGTTCAAGGTGACAGCACAAAAATGAAAATGACAACAGAAACAGCTTTCTTCATTGTAAATTAATCAAAAATAAGTTTAATACAGTAGTAATGTATATAAATTTACATTTTGTGAAAACAGTATGAAAACATTCTCCATTTTTAAAATGTTATCTTCACTAATCATATACACATTCATTACTTTTCTTTTTATCTATCAAACACAAACACACATGCATGTTATCAATGATTACCAGCACTTTTGAAAACTATGAAACAAAACAACCAATTTAAATGCATTGCTCTGAATCACACATATATTTTAACATGATTTAAAAATTTACCATTGCTCAAAACTGTCTTCATTGTCTGTTGCAGTGGGGTCAAACAAACCAATGCGGCTATTCTAGGAGCTGAAACTGACAGTGAATTATAAACACCCAACTTGTACACAAGTATGCAACAGAAATAAGCTCATTTGCACTTACATCCTCACTGTGTACAGCCAACTTCCCAAGACTAAGTACAGGTACAATCATATCATCTCTGATGCCATATTATAAAGGAAGATGTTGATGCAACTCAAGGCACGGCAGTAAACTCAGAACAAAATACCTGGACATGTTTGTGTTTGAGAAATACATACATATGTCCATGTTCAGAATGAAATAAGAGAATATTGCACACTGAGCTTCGTTCCTGAACATTAAAATACAAAAAAGCAGTTTTCTTTCTTCCCTTCATCCCTTTTTCTCTCAGATACAGACTCCTATCTAATATATGACCTCGGCACAGTGAAAAGCCAGAAACATGCCACCAAGAGTAATGTGGTACAGTTGGTGCCATTTGGCATCACCACTGCCATGGCCTTTCTTACACTCATTTTCCTGGAAATAATCTGTGAGAAATCTTCCTTTCCACACATCACAAAAGAGTAACACTTAAAGGTGTTTATCAAAATGTGAAATTCATAGATGTTGCCATGGCCAAAATGAAAATATTAATCTTGCATCAACTACAATGACAATTTGCCTTACATGGGCTACAACAATATTATAGAGTCTTACAAATAGTTATACATGTATTAGCATAAAAGATGCTTTCATACCAATTGTGATCAGCCACCTATCAACTGGTAATAAGTTTCAAATACTGCAACCAAAAATATTCACATACCAACAGTTCAATTATGTTTTGCAACATCTGAAGTTAAAACCAATCTTATCAGTACTACCGGTATATCAGCATTAAGTTGCCTCGACAAAAAAAAACAACACAGGTGAAGTTGAAAGTCCATTGACTTTGTTTGTCAACACTGCACAGGAACATATTCAGTTAAGTACTCTGCTGCCCCTTCAACTCCTTCCCTCCTTTGCCTGGAACTGTTCTGGGCTGTCTAATCTCACCATACTGCCATGTGCCCAGAACTGTTCCAGGCCTAATTCGTATGCATTTCTTGAGTGATCATATGGACACAATTCCCAAATCATGATTGTTTTGTATTTCCAGGTTAGTTCCCCAACTTACGGTACTTTGAAAGTGTGGAATTTATGGTGTGTAATTTTTAAGATTGCTTGTTTTGTCCCCCTTTGCACCTGGCATATGAGTGGAAATCTCTTTGGCAGGCAAGGGGCTAATACATGTATTTCAGCCTCCTAACACAAGGCACAGTGGGGGAGAAAAACAACAACACAAAATTCAATATAATCATTTGAAAAAAAAATATTTAAAAACTAATGTTGTCCAAGTACCCAGTCCAAAGATCCTCAGTCCAAAGATCCTTCTTTGTGTTACGAAGAACTATTATGAAGGGCCTAAATTTCAAATCATTCCTGGCCCAAATCCGTGTTTTAACTCTTTCTGTCCCGATCAACGCATGGCGCGTTGACTGCCGATCGCCTAGATGCCCAACCAACGCACCATGCGTTGACCTTCGTTTTTGTAATTTCACCTCTTGTGTGTAAATATGTTTACAATAATTATGATGTCAGTTTTCAGAGCTTTTCTTGTGAGTTTGTGTGCAAAAAAGTGGAGTAAAATTGATTTACTGCCATTGCCGAGATTACCAGCTGTTTGTCTACAAATGATGAATCTGATGGATTCAGGAGCAAGCCCTTCGAAATGACTTCGGCTTTGGAGGCTAGAAATCTGATTCAGAAATGGATTGATAGGGACGATTCTGAATCAGTGGACAACTCTAATGAAGATTTAGAATTCACGGACCTGCCTATTCGCGATTTCAATGACAGTGAGTCAGATGCAGACATGACCACAGCAAGACATGCCTGTGATGCTATCACTTCGGACGGGCTCAGTGACACTGGTAACTCCTTCATTTCTGTCCCATTTGATGGGACAAGATAGAAGTTAGGCCATTCGTCACACAATGAGGTGGGAGCGGTAACTGATGTCGACACAGGTCTCATTCTAGATACTGAGGTCCTCAGCAACTTCAGTGCAGCTTGTGGGAAGGGACCAAAACCAGTCTCTGCAGACTGAAAAGTGGCCCCTGAATCATAATGATGGGTGCCAAAAGAACTCTGAACACTCTTCAAATGTTATGGATGCAGAGGCAGCGGAACAAATTTGTGGCCAATCAGTCGACTGAATGCACATATATGGCACCATTCTTTGTGACAGGGATTCAAAAGCATTTGTGCAAGCAAGGGAGACTGCCCCGTATAATAGTGACATTCAAAAAGAAGACTGCATAAATCACATTGCTAAACGAATGTTCAATGGTTGAAACTTCACAGAAAACAAACAAGAAAGAAGTGGATAGGAAACTCAAAAAGCCCATGATCAAGAAAATTACTAATACATATTATGCCACGAATCTGAGCGATAATGCTCCTGATGTGACAAAGATACACCTAGGTGTATTGGGTGGGATTTTCCATATGGCATCAACGGATTCAGTCCAAAGTACAATCACTGCCCTATTGAAGAGAGCTCGTAATGAAGCTACCAACCGGCAGTTGAGAAGAAAGAACCTATTCCAACCCAACATTCAAACCAGAGGCTGCCAATTATCTACCCAACCATCAAATTGCTGATTGAACCAGATTTAGAAGCTCTGAAATGCTTACTCAAAATCCTAATGGAAGCTTCAACACACAGATCTGGAAGCACTGTCCCAGGACGGAATTTGCCTCATTGACTTCAGTAAAAATCGCAGCGGCCCTTGCTGTTTTGTCCTTCAGTTGTGGACCAGCTGGTATAATGCTAGTAATAGGCTGATTAGGAGTTAGCGGAGGAAACCTAGGCAGTCACTTTGCCATGACCAAAAGCAAAGAGTTCAAAAAGCAAAGAACAAAGGCTGTGGGTCTTTCAAAGCAGAAGTGCATACATCTTGAGGGTCAGCAACTTCAGGAATCAACCAGCTACAGGCTCCAGCCCACCAATGCACCAGGTGTATTAGCAGATCTGACGGCAGAGTCAACTCCACTCCTCTGCTTTCATGTACTTTTTACTGCACAGGTTACTGCACATTTCTTATCTGCTCCAAGTCAGCTTCCACAAACAAAGACAAGATAGAGCCATTTATGAACATGCTGCTGAGCAACTTAGAGCTGCCTTCTATCCTTTCCAGAATCTGTCCCTGGATGAGATGGTGGTTGGCTGGCAGAGACATTGGGAGAACAAAATGTTCAATCCTGCAAAGTTGAAAAAATATCACATAAAGGTGTTTGGCATATGTGACCATGCAACAGGTATTGTTCTGAAACTTGGGTTACTTCAGACAGAATACTTCATATAATCCAGATGCAGACTGTGATGGAGGACAGGCAGCTAAAGTACTTATCACTCGTATTACATAACATTCAAACTGCTTGAGGATCTGTCTGCAAAAGGGTTTTATTACACGGGAACCCTCAAAACGAATAGGAGAGGGTTCCCTCCACAAAAAAAACTGACAACCTGGCCCGCCTCCTGCACAAGTGGCACCTAACCAGGTACAAGGATACTGATATCAGATGTGTGACTTGGAGGGACAAAAAAGCTAAAATAAAAAAAATAAAAAGTTGTTGTGTCCACCCAATCAGATGAACATACAGCCACCCTGATGCAGCACTTCAGAGAAGCCCAAACAGGTCCATGAATGCAACACTAATCTGATCGGCTGTGACTGTGCGGATCAGAGTGTTGGATACTATGGTGTTTTGAAAGAAAAACAATTAAATGGTGAAAGAAGTTATTCTACTGGATGATGGAAATAAGCCAAACAAATGCACATATTTTGTGCAGTCTGGGTCACAATAAAGAAGTGTCACTGCTCACATTCAAAAGGGACTTTGTCCAGGAGCTGACAGCACTTGCTACAGTCACATGGCAGATGCTGACAGAGTTTGAGAAGCTGCTTGACAGGCAGGAAGGCCAGATGCCAATTTATTGGAAAGGTTTGAAGGCAACAGACATCTGATTACCCACTCTGACAAAGACTGCCACTGCCACTATTACAGCAAAGAAGCCGGCAAATGGGTCTAGATCAACTTTTATTGTAAAGGCTACACTGTACAGCAATCATCCCCATTGCAACCTAAAAACTGCTTTGAAAAGTAGCATTGACAGCTACAGCAATATGGGAGACAATAAAACTGTAATGAAGGCGCAAAACAAGAGATGGTTCCTGACCATGCGCCGTCCTTCCGGTTTTTGTTTTCATGGCGTACGCCATCTTGATGAGAGAGAGAGAAATTAATTATATCTACTATCATCGAAGTTAATAGGTTTGTATGCGAATTCGGTAGGATTGTGTCATAAAATACATGATAAAGTGAAACTTTTGGACCAACTTTAGATCTAGTTTAGTAAGTTGTGGCTAGGTAGAGCTGGACTGATGTTCCGCATGTGCAAACCATGGGTTTATGTGCTAAGGAACGAACAAGGCCATTACTACAATTGATTGGTTGCTGTATGTTCATATTGTGTCAAGAAGGCTTGACACATCAGAACATTGGTTAATTCTACATGCGCTTAACAAGGGTTAGTACAAAAGAATTAACTGTCTTGGCCTAAGACATAAATTCTAGAAGATTCCAGAAAGAGTAGGCTAGGTTGTGCCACGTGCAATAGTTACGGTTATCTTATCCTTGAGGAGAATTAAATCTCTTTAATATTTTCAAGAGATTGCTTTAGATCCTCTCTTGCTTCACAAGTCTGAAGGATCAGAATCACATTTGATTAAATTAAATGTTAGTTTATCTAATTTCAAGTCCAAAAGGGCAGTCATGTCGATGCCAGTGGCTATGACAGGCAGAGGAGAGGATGTTATGGTCAAGCCTGATTTCAGAGGAGATCATCTGATCTTGCTTACTATTGTTCTAGTATAGAAATAATCAAGACATGATCTTGATTTCACAGCTTAAATCAATTTTATTAATTTTCAGTTTCTTTCCAGATATCAGCCGGTGATTGATTGTGGATTGAACGATCTAGAGATATAGACTTTCTTTATAGATCTATGATCTATCCTGTTAATGTAGTATTGAATCTGACAGTAGTCTAGTGTTCATTGAGGCTGTGGAACATTTGGACAAATTGTGTGTCTAGCAAAATTATATATCCTTTTACATAATTGGAAGAATGCAGTTCAAGATTTGGCTGGAATCGAGATCTGCTGACATTATCATGTCTTCTCCTGACCCCACGGGGCCTGAAGAAGGGCCAAAGAAACTTGTCCAGGTTTCCACTGAGGATAGTTTTCACTCAACCCCGCCCCCCCCCAATCTAATTGTAACACTAACAGTTCGAAAGGAAGTACAATTAAAAGTTTTACGGTGGACATGAGTGATATTTTGAAATTCATGGAACAGATTAGTGGGAAGAGTCAGGACCTAGAACAAAAGAAAGGGGCATCCCCTTCTTCTAGTCAAAGTCAAGGTTTCAAAAGGTCTATAAATAGAAATAGATCTTCAGATAGTGGCAGTGAAGATGATCCTACACAGAAAAGGAGGAAAAAATCTCACAAAGTTACAAAAGAAGCAGGAGAAATCTCAGAGGAAGATGAAGAATTGGAGAGATACGAAAACGCAAAGATAGATTGTGACATGTTTGGTGAACTTTCAGATTCTGAAGGAAAGGAGGAAGAATCTAGTTCAGATGATGAGGGAATTTTCAGGGACTTCTTCAAAGGAACAGAGCAGGTTGGAGAAGAAATTTCTGAGTCATTAGCACAGTCAGTGGACAGTTGTATAGATAGTTAGAGAGCTGGAATATAAGAAGTTAAGAGAACTTTGTGAGGCAGTTAGGCGACCAAAAAACTGTAAGAATCTGGTCGTACCAAAAACTAATGAACAAATTTGAAAAAATATTTCCAACTCTCAGAAGATGAGAGACAGAAAGCTGCAGAAAACACTAGGCTTATTGGTTAAAATTAAAACTAAGTTAAAGAATGTTCAAATTTTGGACAAAGTTCGAACATCAAAAAAGAAGAAAGAAACTTTAAACTTGTCAGCAGTTGAACAAGATTTGAGAGATACAGTAAAATTGTCATTCTCAAATATTTGAAGATGACGGCGCATGGGCAGGAACCATCTCTCATTTTACTCCATGTTCAAATAGTTAGTAGAACAGCTGTTAAACATCATCTTCGATCCTTTAACATTCCATTATTTGTCGTAACTGAGTGAATAGTATGTGTGTCGGTAAAACAAGTGTAAAAAGTGTAGGATATTATATGTCAGTCTGTGACAAACTTTCTCATGGATGTTCACATTATATCACAAGTGATTTTTCTTCACACTGATATCATTTTCTGTGCCTCTGAATTACTGTTTCGATGGAAAAACCCTGGGTAAGTTAGAAGTTTACAATTTTTTTCTTGATGTTTGCTTTTTGTAATCATGAAATAAGTAAATTAATTTTTCATAAAAAATGCTCAAGTTAATTTTATTATAATTCCTTGTTCATTCCTGTCCAGTCTCATGTATGATATCACCATATAACTTAAAATATAATATCTATATGAGGCAAAAAACTACAGCTACTCTGTTTTAAAATTTTTACACGCAAAAAAGTCTGTCTCTGCCATACAAAAATCATGGATGGAATCAGTCAATTACCTGTTGTGAACACATCAATAAAAACTAGCTGCCTATTTCATTTTGATCCTTTTGTCCATAACATAAAAATAATTTGACAAAAAAGGTGCAATAGTTTGGTGGATTTTAGGATAAAAATATGGATGATTTCGGTAAATGTGTGTGTGCATGGGAAAACCCGGCATAAGTCGGCAACATGACATTTTGAGTTCTGTACATATAATAAAAGACAAGACAGTTGTGATAAATTGAAGTCAGTGACCACCCTAAAACAAAATTTTGAGAAAATGGCATTTAACCCTACAAGTGGCAATAGCTAATTGACCAAGTAATATTGGAGTGATTGCTGTTAGGAGACCGTAGTCTAATTACAAAGCTGTTATAGAGATCATAGTGAGTAGTGTTCACTGCTCGTCTACAGTTTACCCTGTAACATGCCGAGGTCCCCTAGCAACAGCCAAGTCAGAAATTTTTGGATCTTGTTAGGAGACCGTAGTCTAATTACAAAGCCGTTATATAGATCATAGTGAGTAGTGTTCACTGCTCGTATACAGTTTACCCTGTAACATGCCACGGTCCCCTAAACAATAGCCAAGTTGGAAGTTTGTGTCGGACCCATATTTTCACTTCAAAGCCGTTTTTCTCAAAATCAGCTCTGCCGACTTATGCCGGGTTTTCCCATGCACACTCACAAATAATATTCAAGATGGCCCCCATAACCATTGCAACGAATATTTTTTTCTTTCAAAGAAATATAATTTTTCACTAATTTCCCTCTTAGAAGGAACCATTACAAATAGCCAATTTTCCTAGGCTAGCCCAGATAAGCAAATTTCAAATTTCATCAGCTGAACCCCTTCAGGACTGCCTAAGCCTGAACTTGAGGTTTTTTTTCCATCTGTATGATACAGTGTCTTATCTTATAGAAATGTTTGTTTTTGAGATATTTATTATCATGGCTAAAACTGCGCAGATGGAGAGAAAATAACACATTACAACAGGCAGAATGCAGAAAGCAATAAAAAAAAGCTACTCATGGGGGGACTTTAATCATTGCATCCTAGCCTAAGGTTACAGGCTCTTCACCGTGGATTCAAAGTCTGAACACATTGTGTGGAATAACATTTGTGCCCGTAAACTGAAGAGACATCATCACACTCTGTAGCGATGAAGACCAACTGCCTCCAACCACTGATCGGCAAATACTCGGACAACTAGCCATGAAAAAGCAAGTTTCCATAAATTTACAAAACTTAGGAAGTTATGGCAACAAAAGGTCAGCTGAAAGAGCTGGTCAGTGTATTGCTACCACTACTGCAGTATAAAGAGTTAGCATAGACAGTGCTGAGTAACAAAAGTTAGTACCGTATCCAGAATTCAAGAAATTTTCAGAAAAATGGCATTTCTGGGGGCCCAACTGTAACAAAAAACTTTTGGTATATGTACAAACCTCCATTCATTATTGAGCCAAAATTTAAATTCAAGAAACAAAAAATGCACGTCTGTATTCTGTGACTTTAACATTTGATTTTTTATTAATTTTCTCAACTAATACTAAATTTTTGCAAGGAGATGGGGCTGTACATTTTTTTTTTTTTCTGTAGTGGCTGCAGAGGACTTATCTGTATAGAATCAACAGACTTTCAACTGCAATGGCTAAAACCTTTAGTGGCTGCAGAGGACTTATCTGTATAGAATCAACAGACTTTCAACTGCAATGGCTAAAACCTTTAGTGGCTGCAGGGGACTTATCTGTATAGATTCAACAGACTTTCAACGGCAATGACGAAAACCTGATAATTCTATCTTTGCCTACAAGCTCAGACTGTAAAATATACCATAACTTGCCATTTCACTGCTGCTGCCTCAGAATCTACATCGGAAATGAACACTTTACAAAGGATTTCTAGGAGAAAGATGCAAGTTTTAATTTTAATGTTAATAATAACAGTTCACATGAAAACTATGGTTTTGTGCAGTAAAAAACAGGTTTCATCCCCACAAGACGTAATTGAGTCTCTGTTTAAATAAAGATCATCTACTGCTTTTCTTGCCCTTTCCTTTTCCCTTTCCCTGACTGTGTACCACGATTTCATCACAGTTGATCGGTATGTTGTTCTCCTTGTGTGCCTCAACATTTCTGGTTGGAATGAGTGGTTGCTCTATCTCAAAAATTCTAACAATGTCCTGCAAAAAGACAATAATACAAAAACAAAACTTTCAAACACACACAAAAATGAAGTAATCAACTACTATATCGTTACCTCCTTTAAAACACAAAAAATTAAATTCAAAGATAAGAGGTTTGGACTAATCGTCCATCTTTGTGGAAAAAACAACAAACTAACAAACTTTCCAGACATTAAATACAAGCATCACATAAACCAATGATTTATCATGAATGTCTATAAAGATTAGTGTTAATAGCTGAATTTAAAGGAAGAACTACCATACGAATTACACAACTTCAATCCGGTATATATTTCATGTTCTGAGTGTTTACTATAAAAACATCCAACTAGCGGACTAATTCGCCGATGGGGCAGTGACACCCCACTCACCAACGCTCCTAGAGTCGCAACCTTGAACTATCCCCATTATGTGACTCAAATGGAACTCCCAAGCATGGGAACTACTGACTAAAAAAACTTCCTGAACTTTTGACATAATGCATCACTGCCAACCGCAACACATATTATACATGTATAATATAATATAGTTTCATATATTTTCCACCTGAGGAAATAAAAAACTTCAAAAAAAAAATTTGAAATTAGGTCGATTCAAGAGGGCTGCTATCCCTGAATATATCAATGTCTGCTATCTGCACCTTATCATAATTCGGTATCCTGAGCTGTCATCAGATTTTCATGACATTGCAAACAGAGCTGTTAGAAATGACATTAAATTGTGGTATCTAAAACTTTCAAAGAAGAAGCACGAAACTTGAAAAGCTGATTATTGGTGAGAGGCTTAGTCAGGAGTGGAGAGACCTGTTCCCAGAGTATGATCATATGAAGGACCCTATCAGGCACCTTGAAAGGAAAGAGCAGGTGCAGATATTCCGCCTCCGGACAGGACACTGTGGCCTCAACCACCATGCCCACAGAATAGGCTTGTCGCAGACAAACCAGTGTCCATGCGGAGCCGGCCCTGAGACTCCAGAGCATGTCCTCCAGGACTGTCCACTCCACAGGACGGAACGACAAAACCATTGGCCTAGTCCCACGGACCTACACACCAAGCTATGGGGCAGTGAGGCAGACCTTCACCTGACTACCCAGTTCCTGGCCCACACTAAACTAAAAGCATGGAACGCTGAAGAAGAAGAAGAAGGTGAGAGGCTGTTGAGAGATCTTGATGTTTTTTTCCCAAAATAACAATAATTGTGATGAAATTTTTCATTTCAAACACTGAACGTCATCCTTAACATTTAAATTTGAAAGTTAGGACATCACATGTGAAGATCCTTTGCTTCTTCATAAAAATATGAAATGCAACTATAATTTGAATATTGCATGATTTCATGAACTTTCACTAGATGACAGCAGCTGAGGAGCCTAAGGTTTGCACTTAGAACGTCACATCTAGACCCCCTGAGCCAAATTTATCATGAGTAGCTGACCCTGGCAAGATGAATCTTGCAAATTTTCCTTGTACCAAGCCCAGCAATATATCTAGACCTAGGCCAATGTGTAAAGAGAGGCATAGAACACAATTTCTGGTCACAGATTTCAATTCCACTCAACGAAAATGCCACTCTCATTTGCGGTTCAAAAAATGGTGAAAAAATAATAAAGGCTTTTGTCCATGTAACTTATCATCAAAAATGAGGTAGAGTTTCATGATTGTTGCTCACAAGGTCACAAAGTTTTAGGTGATTATATGTTCATCCTATCGCTCCATTACAGTAAGATACCAATACAGTTTACATTACAGAAAACAGAACTTTGGGACTTCATTAAAAATTTACAAAATCATCTGACACATTAGAGATGTTATTTTACATGCGTACTTCTATGCCAAATATCAAATGCAAATAATATTCCAATGAAGCATTAATCCAAACTAATGTTTTTCATCACATTCAAATTATTTACTTACTTCCCATTCCTGTGGGGTTAAGGTAAGTACCACTTGCTGATTATGTGCTGCCTGACGTTTATCTACAGTTCCCTCTCTTGGGACGGGTTCTGAGGGTTGTATTATTGATTAAAATGGTTTATATAACAAGAATTCTGCTCATGCAAAAGGAATATTTCTGTTTCAAACAGGTGTATAAGTAACTTTCTCCTTCCACCCTGCCTCTTTCCTTATCATTTATTCTAATATGCTGCACTTATGGAACCATTTAGACATAATCATGTTACTGCTATAATTAATTTACACTCGTTCGTGTCTCTTTTCAAGGTGTAAATTTACAGCAACGTAATCCAACTGTAATCTTGGGAATGAATTTGTTCTGTGATACTGGCAATAACCTGAGCATTTTTATATTTATCTGAGCATCTTAAAAATGAAAAAAAAAAAAAAAAGGAAATAAAAGTAAACTTTAGGACAAGAATAACAATGAACAAATGTTGCATTAGAAATAATATCATCTAACATGTGACAAAGAGGTATCAACATAATATTATTGTGTCCTGCAAAGCACCAGCTTTTACTCAATATAAGCCACACAAATGTCACTAAATCTGATGGTAATGAAACAAGAATAGATAACATTGTATATAAAACAGATTACAAACTGCAACAGCTTCACAAATCACAAGTGCCCACTTTTTTTTGCATCCAGAATCTTGTGTTTCTGCGTCAACTGCAGATAATAACACTGCCTTATTCCCATTTACCAGCAATGCCACTCAGGCGCATTGCCATGGGTCCGAATTAAGTCACCGCTAGCGGGTCAATTTTTGGTCCGTGTGTGAGAGGGCCGTATTTAACACTTGTACCATGTTGTTTCTAAATAAACCAATATGACTGAATCTTGGCAACCGATCAGAAAATAGGTCTTTCTATTGATATGGAAATGATGATCTTTTGACTCCATGAAAAAGCAATTTAGAATCTATCAAACTTGTTTCATCGTTATGTATTTCGCAAACTATTGGGAGTAGCAGTCTCGTCATTAACAGGAAAAGTCTTGAATATTGCTTTGAATATTACATCCTTAAATTTGAAATTTTTGTGTTTTTTACTTTTCATGTACCGCTTGGAAACATCTACCTACCTCCTGTCAAAACTGGCATGGTAAGAGGAAAGCCATTCATTCTGGGCAACTTTGCGACCCAGAATAGTCAAGCGGTCAGCATGTGATCACACTGCGCATTGTGATTGGTTGCTTAAAATAACTCAGCCCGGCTGGTTACACACATTTTATTTATTATTCTATTCTTCTATTAAATATGTCGGGGGTGACAGGACATAAAACGGACAATACAAATCATTATAAATCTTTGTTCATGTCTGTGTTGCTACCCTTTAGTAATCTATGTTTAAACGATAAAACAATGAGGGAAAGTGATTTAAATATGAAAAATGAAATATTAACAAAATACGACATCATGTCATATTGTTTGTGAGAGTTGACATTGACCCCATTTCTCTCTACCGTTTCATCAATATTGGACTTGCCGAACCACAAGGTTTAAGAAAGCACAGACGTAGGCTATGGAATGTTGTGTCATCGGCCTGTTTTACCGTCTAGTTCTAGATAATTCACACCACCATTTTGAAAATAAGACTAAAAAATAATGAAATTATGGTTTTTGTGAATGAAAGCAAAGTTTCAGCTAGATGGTCCAATTTGAAACTGAGATAGAGATATGGTCAGTTTTTCAAAAAACTTGTGGTTAGACGGTCTGCTTTTTGAGAATATTTTCCCCTATAAATATGTTCCAAATTCTGGTTATCTAAAAATTCCATAACTTTTTTATTTTTGGATGGATTTTAATAATTTAAAAAACACAATGCTTACAATGGACTGTACTTTCCAGTGCACAAAGCTAAAAACACTTAACTTGAATAAACAAATTTTCAGTAGTGTTGCTACATTTACTGACAAGGTCTTAGGTTAAGTGATCATGTCTGACACTGATAACAAAGCATTGGTATAAAAACAGAGCTTGCTGGCTGATGCTTTGTATCCATAGGTATGTGTGGGTATGACAACAGGGGGGTTAACTGACAAGTCAGCTAGCCATTAGGCCCACGTCCTAAAGCTACATCTCCCTTTGACGTTTAAAGGCACAAGTGGACAGAAAAAAAACAAGAAAGAAGAAGACTGAAAAGATCAATCATGTGTGATCCAAGTGTGTGTCAAAAAAATATCTTTATGTTTCTATTGTGACATAATCACCTGTTAAAAATTACCAGGACATGTAAAACACTGGCTTACCTATCACAGGTAACCCCTCCGGATCAAGGACGATACGGGCATATCCATCCTGTCAAGGAATTTTAAAATTACAAAGTCAAAAATTTTAATAAAAACAACTGCTCAAATAAATCTTCTATCATTACTGTCCTCTTTGGTGCACAAAATGATTCACCTTGCCAACAAGAAACTTTTCAAGTTTTATGTCAATGTTATTAGAAAGACACACAATATTAAAGAAATACAAAAATTTCAAAATCCTCTCTTAAAAATATTATGAACTGTTTGTGAAAACAACCTACTGCTACAAATTATACTTTCCACCAGAAACATAGCGTAGGTTGGCTGATGGAAACTCTTTAAAACTAAACTCGAAGCCTGTTGTCAGGCAACCATAGATCTAGTCTAATTACAAAACCAAAACAGAAAAAAATACTGCGTTGTGTTCACTGCTCAGCTATAGGCCCATTGCAAATGACGTCACAGAGTGTTTTTGTTTTGTTCTTCCAACACCCAAGATGGCTGGTGGATCAGCTGATGAGTGTAACCGAGATATGTGAGCGAGTCCCACTAACCTCAACAGAAGTCGCATTTTTTCAGTTTTGATTTATGAATATCACCATAAATTACGAAATCTCATCTTAAATTTGGTGTAAAAATTATTGCATTGCTCCTTTTTATCGCAAAGATATGGCTTTTTAAAGGCACCTACCCCCCTGGTCAAAAACGGAAGTAACTTCTGAGAAAATCGCCATTAAAGATGGAGGAGCGATTTTCGCTCTTGGCATGATGCTTGCCCTTACCATCTCCCTAGCATCGGGTACTTGTAATTAACCGAGGGCTTTGACATTTTGCATGCCTATGCCATTATTAATGATACACGCTGTGTAAAAATTTTGTGACAATAGGTTCATTAATTTTGAAGTTGTCCGGACTTCAGTGAACTCCATTATAGCTGTGATGTCAACGGCAAAATTAAAGGCATTAAAAGCAATATTTACCATATTTAGAGGCTGATTTGAGACATAATATTTTCACCGAATGTAGAAAAATAGTTGAACTTTAAGTATCAACCAAAATACAAAAATCGTCAAAAAATCGGATATTTGTGTTTCATCGCGATTTTCTCCGTTTGGTCCAGTGCAACTTTCGTTGAGGTTAGTGGAGCTCGCTCACATATGTCTAAGCGGTTAAAATGCCTGCTGATTGCATTACAGTTGACTGTTATGACAGGGGTGGAAAGGATGGATCCGAGCTGGTCAGATTCCCTACCATCCATGTAAACAAGGGAGAGGAAGTGAAAGAATTAACTGAACGTCTCCCTTGTGCATGTACAAACATTCCATTGTTTACTGTAATGAACTACTTTTAGCTCGCCGCCGGTTGGTTCACGACGCCTCAAGTGCTCGCAGTGCAAATCAGCTAACAAATCAAAATCAACGCTACAATCGCTATGGTGATGCATCGAGCCTTACATCAAGGACGGCTGATATGCGCAATGGGCCTACAGCTTTCTATGTAACATACCATAGTCCCCCAACAACAGAATATGAGTTGTTTCAATGAGGTTCCATTAGCAGACTGAGGATAGGTATAGTTTGACATCCAACTTTCCATCCCACCATGCTAGGTTCTAGCTTAGTCTTCTCTCTCCACGATCAGTAATAATTCTTTTATTCTAATTATGAACTCAATTTTTTACCCCCTCAACCAGTGTTAAATATCACTGTCTGCAGTTTCCACAAAAGTGTAGGTATGAGCACACCATATTCTGAAAAAAATCAGCAAATTTACTTGTATAGATCAGTTAACATTCAAAGGTATACCCATTAAATGGTAGCAATATTTGGCACATGGCTGTTTCTTTAGTTACTTACCCTAACCAGAAAAGATGCATAAAACATATTTTCGACTGTCTCACCAAAGGAGGAGGGATTTGTCACAAACTCAAAGAAACAGATGGGACCTGGGGATGCAATACAGAAAATCAGATAAGAATGAACACTCAAAAAGAAGGGGAAAAAAACAGTAAACAATTGACAGTCAAGAAAAAAAACAACGCGCCCTCTTCCTGGTTCTACCACAAGTCAATGCAGAATCTTAACGCTCACCATGCGCACTACCTGTAAAGCCCGCTGCCTGGTCAGTGACCTTACTCACGGAGAATCTTATCTGGGGTCACTGACCCGTGGCACTATACGATGACCACATACGCTGTCCATGTGGTTAGGGTTTTATTGATCGGTATGAAAACATTTGCTGCTATGCCTTATCAAGCTTGATAATTAATTAATCAGCAAAACCTTAGTCTGTCAGTCTCTAACCAATGATCTGACTTATGATTCCAAACTGACAGCTGTAGTTTTTCGTGAGAACAAAGCATGACAACTAGCCACGCCCTCCCAAGCCTTACACAAATGGTTTCATCCTGATTGACACATACTAATAAACCAATGTGGGCTTTTTGGGGCAAAGATTATTTCAGAGCTTGTTTCTGATTGGTTCTTAGATACAGACAACTCCAGATGGTGGTCAGCGTGTGAGAAAATGAGATAATATTGCAAATTTGTTGAGCAACAGTTCGCATGTCCATGTTACATCTTTTGAAAGTGTGGGGAGAGCCTTTGAAAGCTTAGTCTTTGTGATTCCGACCAGTGGTTCACTGGTTAACATGTCCATGTCACAATGCCTTTGATTTAGAAGAGATACAGTGAACAATAAGACGGTGGTTACGTCTCAAAAAGGTCAGTGACCTGATGCGTAAAAATACGGCTTGCACGTGGCACAGTCGCTTCACCTTGCCGACTTTTGCCGCCCATGCGGCGTGAGCGCTTGCGAAACATGCTGCGCAGGGTGAGGGTTAACAATAAGAAAACAAATCCTTTTCATATCAGAGTATGAACAGGTGTAGTGAATAAACAATTAAACAGTTCCAGTCAGATGATTTCCAAATCATTACAAAACATGATTTGAGGTCTTTATTTTAGGAGGTTCGCTGCCCTTGGCATTTACACCTCACTTTACTTGTTTTATTATTTCTTGTTCTGGCGGGGGGGGGGAGATGATATGGATAAATTTTAATCTATTAATTTCAATTTTGCCCGGTCAGCGGCCTTTCGGCCTGCTCTTTACGATTTCCAACTGCCAAGGTATCTTTAACGTGCGCAACGTGCACATGGGCCCTCCGAATTTTTTCGTCCTTATCTGAGAAGACTAGGTACTCGATCCTACCCCCCAATAGGACCAGGGACTTGAAAATATGAGAAAAATCCAATTTCCAAGAACTACTCGATCCTACCCCCCAATAGGACCAGGGACTTGAAAATGTGAGAAAAATCCACTTTCCAACATGCCTGCACTGCCCGGGTTTAGAACCCGGGACCCTTGGCATGAGAGGCGAGCACCTTGCCTCTAGACCACCTTGTCTCCTCATTACAAAACCTGGATACTCCTTTAGGGATCACAAAATTGTTTGTGATCCCTAAAGGAGTATTCATTACAAAACATGGATACTCCTTTAGGGATCACAAACAATTTTGTCATAAGAAAGTGGAGAAAAGTATGTTCCACGACTATTTTCTACCACCTTGTGTCCATTTAAAAACAATGTCATGTGGTTGGCATATAAGAGATTCATAATCATGGAAATGCACCTGATTGTGGTATGATTTCTGTGAATCTATTTTACATAGATTGGGACAGCGTGGATGTGTCATATTTTGGAGCAGATGATAAATATGATGTCACTCTCACAAATTTACAATCAAACTGTTCACAGGTGCAAAGCTTAATATAATGTTAATAAAATAGCTAAGTAGAAAGCTTATCTTCTAGGTTCACTGAATTTCGCAAACACAACTTTTGTACAGCATTTCAATAAGTTCAAGAATACAAGAAACACTGCCAGTTTCACATGATTAAGGGGAAGAGCGGGTAAAAATTCTATTTTCCCTAGTTGTTAATAAATTTCCATAAAATTTGTGGTAATGAATCAGAGTGAAAATGTGATTTGAAAAATGTATTCAAATTTTTTTTTTAACTTTGCGGTTGCTATAGTAATGGCGGCCATATTGAATTTTCATTACATTTTTAAATTAATAATTCTGTGAAAACCGTCGGCTGCAATGAGCTCAAATTTTGCATACAAGTTAAGAATGGGTATGCAAAGAGAGTTACAACGCCATAATTCCAATAAATTTATCCAATTGGTCATATTCCAACGTTGAAGTAGTAGGTTACATTTTTATCTGACAACACAGTTTTCAAATTACTCTGTCTGAAAAAATATCATATATGACCCAAATCGGCCGTTGTAACATCAAAGTATATATGTTCAATGACACGTGCAAATTTTGAGAGCAATCTGTTCGCTAGTTATGGAGAAATTAAGAACTGAAATTGTGAAAATGCGTTAAAACCAAAGGGCCCTAAGGGCTTTCTAATTGCTCTAGCTCGCAAAAAATATCACATATAACCCAAATCAGCCATTGTAATATCAAAGAACATACATCCAAGTACACATGTGCAAAATTTGGGGGCAATCTGTCTGCTAGTTATGGAGAAATTGAGAATTGAAATTGTTTCCCAATTTTGTCTAGATCTAGTCCCAGTGGTCAATATTTTGAGCCGCTCCTCCCCTTAAGTAGTATATGGACAAAGCACTCTGAAAAGACTAAGTCCACTTCAGCCATGAAAATTAAAATATGATGTCCACTTCTCTTTAACTAAGACTTGGAAATTCAGTATTCTGGATGGGTGATTTCATATAGTGGAGGAATAAATCCAAAACTCCGTTGGTGACCAGGATTTGTGACATTAAATGTTCTCCTGAAAAGAAGAAAAACATTTATTTGGGTCTTTTTCTTTTCAAGTCCTTACTGCCAATGTATGTCTGTTGACTGCTGGGGCAATTTCTCAAAATCTGATTTTTTTTTTGTAATTATAAGTAGTACCAGATGTTCCTACCTCCTGTCTTGTCATATATTTTCCACAAAGTGTCTAGCAGATGCTCCACTTGTGCTGTGGTTAGTTCACCCCTATCTGTTTCTTCAAAAGATGATAACTGTGGTGAAATTAAAATTGTTTCAGTAAAAACAGCCTACTTGCTTTTGACATAAACATAGCCTGATGGGCAATTTAAATTTTATATGATAATATGCAGATTACAAAATGGTTACTGATCAATGCAGACCCAGCATAGACAGGAACATGCAAGTGTGTTTGTATTAGTAAGCTGTGGCCCTTTGCCGGCCACTTAACCCAGAATTATATGATTTTTTTTTTGGTCCCAAACTGCACTGATTCGTGTAATCTGACTGAAAATTCAGCATTCATGGAATTGACAGTCCAACAGCTATTTTTCTAGTATGTACGATGTCTTATGCTATGATCCTACCTGAGTTGGTTTTGTTGATCGAACATCTGCAGTATCATCCTTTTCTCTGTCTCGAGCAGACTTTGTTCTTTTCACTGTCACATCTCCTCTCTCAAAGGAGCCACACCTTTAACATGCAAAAGACAAATTCTTAAATATGTATCAAGAAAATAACATTCAGGAGATGACTGAAGCACTTCTACCTGGCGCTCGGCATATGTTTTAGCAAAACCCTGCTGGATCACCGATCTGTCCGTTATGACACTTAACCGCACTTGAAGAGCCTCAGTTTTGCTGTTTAATATGCAGTAAATATAGAATAGAATCATCTGCAATTTATGCCAAGGCTAGATTCCGTGGCAATCTTCTTGTCCATATTGAAATATGTTACATCAAATGCCTTAATCAATAAATAGAGAAAAGGGACTGTCTGTGTGCATCAACAAAAAATACAATGTGTTAACACTGACAACCAAATTCAAGTTATTCAGGTTTCTTTAATTTGCTTCTTCCAAATAATTCTGGAGAAAAATACAGTGGAACATGCTTAAAACAAAATTTTAGGGACCGGACATATTATTTTGGTTTAAACATATTCAAACTGGGTATGGTGGAAGTTGTCAGGAGAGGGGAACAAACTCTGTAAGGTAAAATTTCACCAATGAAATAATGAGTTACTTCTGGGCATGTGGCAATGTAACTAACCACGTGGGTCATCTGAAACTACACAGTGCTGTAACATTACGCCGCATCAGACAGCACACATCAGGATGCTTCGATGACGTACTGCCCGCCTCACCTCGTCAGCACACTGCTCACCGTTTGCCACACACTTATAATTTAGATTCCACAGACAATGCGCACTCACTTCACTGATGCCATTCCCCTGTCCCCTACCCCTCTCTGTCTTCAACACCTGCTGGTGGCCTCAGGCCTGACGATGAGAGAACTAAAATCAAGGTCATTGTTTTCGGTTCAGCCATGTACCCACGAATGGTGACTTTGGTTTATCGCTAGTCCATTACCAAAGAGTAAAAGAGAAAAAAACGGATTAATTTCTCTTTTGGTTCAGCCCTGTTTTCGGTTTAAGTGTGTTCCACTGCATTAATTAAGACTAATAATTTTGATGATCAAACTAGAACATCTCTGATTAAGAATAATAACTTACATGAATCTAAGGACAGGTGTTCTCCTCAAATATGGTTGAACAGCATTGCCTAAATCGACCCAGTTAAGATGCTGCAGTCCATGGTGGCTTACATAGTCTCCCATCAATTTCACTCCCTGAGAAGGAAAAAAATTATGAAATAATCGCAGTTCTTTTTAAAAGACAAACATGTATTCACAATGTTCAACGGCACTGATTTCAGTCTGGCACATCCGTTCATGAAATGCAACATCTGGATCTGCATTGTCATAAACAAATAAAATGAACACTTCCACAGTTCTACTGACTGGTGACCAAAGTGAAAAATAATAGTATAAACATGCCATTGTTGCATATTGTTCTTTTTTTCTTTCACACACAAAGATCATAAGAGGCACAGGGGGAAAAAGTTCTTCCTTTCAGTATTAACTGCCAGATCTGAGTCAGTCTTTTATACATGAGTATGATCATATTTTAAGCAAAACTTAGCAAAGGATTTGACGGTAAAGTACAAATGTTTGTAATCGGCATTATAGAACTGAACAAAGAAGGTTGAAAATAATATAAAAAGTTACTTTGCCAATTATGAAATCCCTTAACTCACCACTTTATCACAGAAATCGGAGGGAATGAAAGTGACAAAGTCTGTCTTCAAAGCCTGGGCTTTCTTCTTCCCTAGCTCAGATATTGTCACCAGACTGGCTGAGTCTACAGCACCTTCTCTTGGATTTTTAACTGCACAGAGATGAGTAATTCATGGGATTAGTCAGAATTCAAATTTCAAACCAATCGCAAATGTTACTGCAAAATTTGATTGCTTTAAAGTTATGTTTTTCAGCAAAATTTATTTCTGGGGTCTCTTTCTCTCTCTCTCTCTTTTAAGGATCAAACACTTACAGACACCTGGCAAACACTTCAAAAGTATTTTTCCAGTTGACATACACCAAACAAAAAAAATATCCAGATACATTCAGAATTCAGGTATAATTCTACTTCCATGGCATATTTTTTTCAGCAATCTAAACAAAATTTTCAGTGCAGTGAACAGAGTTAAAAGAACATTATGCTTAAAATGTTTTAAAAGTATTATCATTATGTCATGCAAATATGAGGAAACAGCTGGATTTAAATCACAAACAGAGCCAAAAAGGTTTTTCTTTGATACATCTATAATAAAATCTCCCTTCTTGAAGTGATTGTAGGGGAAATACAGTACTTCCAGATGTTATTTTGTGTATTAACTCCTATTTTCAAATTTATTTTGCTTGAAATGAATACTGTTTTCTCTTCCCAAATCATTGATAATGTGTATCTGCACTTCAGAGTACCGCTTGATTCCCTCATGTTATAGTCATAATCCTGACCACACCCCAATTCTTAGAACCTTTTTTTTTCACTCGTTTTCTTAATTTAAAAGTTTAACTGTTCACCAACAATATTATGCAATATTCATAATTAACTGAAACTTAACTAATAGACTATTATGGAGCAAAGTTACACCATACTTGCTTCTGCATAGAAATACATGTACAGTTTAGTTTTGTTCATTAGCTTTGAGTGGCTGATCTCAGACTTTACCTTCAAACTACATGTATAAACATAAAATTGCTTAAAAAGACATTAATTTGAGGCAAAATTAATTTCAAGAGGAAAACTTGCGGGTTGATGATAATCATTTGTAAAAATTATTATTATGTTACATTATGTACTCATATAATATAATTATAATTATATAAGTCTGATGACACAAGGAATATATACTGATTGAAAAGATGCTAATATCAGCTGCTTCAAACCAATACTTGCCAAGCTGGATATCTATTCACACCAATTAAACTTCGTAAGTTGAAGTTTTGTGACATTAATTAGCATTGCTGGAAACATTTGAGATATATAATATATATATACCCTTGGATCAAAATGGTGTAAACAACTAAAAGATCAGGATTGTACAAAAGGAAATAAAGTAATCATGCACAAATTATAATACTTTACCAGGCTGGAATAGCTTATCCACCTTCATAACATTCTGTGTCAAAAAGTCTTGTTCATCCGCTGGGTTTATCATTTCCGGCCCATGCTCTGAAAGAAGCAGATTTTAAATGAATAATAATATTATTAAAATCATGGTTGTTGCCTTTGTTTTTTGCTTTTTAAGTCATAAAATATAAAATTATGAAGCACTTAAAAACACAAAAAGACACAGCTGAGATTAATATCATTACTATAGTCCTTTCTTGAATTTCCATTACAGATTTATTTATTATGCAGGCCATTGATCAACACTGTAAGATTCAACAGATGTGAAGCTACTGTATCTTCATCATGTGATTTCAAACTATTAATCTTATTTAGCCATAGATCCTATCCTACCTAGATCTCCTACTTGAAACACATCATTTGTATTTGACTTTCAGTGCATGACATAATTGGTTTGGGTCCCTTGACAATATCAGTTGACTTACATACTACGATGAGATGACTTATTATTAAGTCGAGCATTTTGATTATATGTGTGTGTGCCTGAGAAAACCAACAAAAAGTCGGCAACATGACATTTTGAGTTCTGTACATATAATAAAAGACAAGACATTTCTGATAAATTGAAGTCAGTGACCCCCCCCCCTAAAACAAGATTTTGAGAAAGCGGCATTTAATCCTATAAGTGGCAATAGCTAATTGACCAAGTAAATATTGGAGTGATTGCTGTTAGGAGACCGTAGTCTAATAACTAAACCGTTGTAGAGATCATAGTGAGTAGTGTTCATTGCTCATCTACAGTTTTTCCTGTAAACATGCCACGGTCCCCTAGAAACAGCCAAGTCGGAAGTTTTTGGATCTTGTTAGGAGACCGTAGTCTAATTACAAAGCTGCTATAAAGATCATAGTGAGTAGTGTTCACTGCCCATCTACAGTTTACCCTGTAACATGCCACGGTCCCCTAAACAACAGCCAAGTTGGAAGTTTGTGTCGACCCATATTTTCACTTCAAAGCCATTTTTCTCAAAATCAGCTCTGCCGACTTTTTGTGGGTTTTCTCAGGCACACTCACACATACAAATGAAGACTTTGTAGATTCTACATAATTTATACCACACAAACATCCTCCATCCTCGAGCAGAATCCTTCTATATATATATATATGAGATAGGACACTTTGCATGGCTATGTTCTACTGTTATTATTAGGCCTGTAATTCAAAAAGAGTTCCCGGTGTAACAGGCCAAAATATACCCCCCGCCCAGACTATACCCGGGGTTAAACTGGCCTAGCCCAGAATATACCCCGGGGTATATTCTGGGCTAGGCCAGTTTATACCCCTGGGTTACTTTGGGCTAGGCCAGACTATACCCCCCCAGTCCAGATTATACCCCCCACTTTTTTTTTAAAAACAAGTCAAGACCACAGCCTTTTCTTTATCACTGTCATCAGATATCATATTAATACATACATGAACACATTCTTGACACCCATAAATCATAATACAATTTAGAGGAAATAATAATGACAGTGTATTTCAGCCTTAGTTTAAATTGGTGTACATACATACATCCTTGACGCCTGTTAATCATGATACATTTTAGAGGAAACAAACAAAAAAGGGTTGAGTATCCATTCAAACTGATACGATTAGACTTCAGCATTAATTTCAATCGTGGCTGTTGATATTATTATTATTATTATTTTGATAATTGGTTGGCCATGAGTAAAACATGCATTGTATTTTTTGTTACAATGATGTAGAGAGAAAAGGCCGGAAAACAACACACATAGAAAAAAGTAATAAAAACATTAATAACTCAGCTGACAGATGGTGCAATTCCATCATCCACTTCACATAAAACTAAATAGGCACTAAATTTTTTCGCCTGATGAACTCCACCTGTCCAGATCCACTTGAAACGTTATAGAATGCTAGCCAGTTAAATACAATAATAACAATAAGAACACGAAATCATCTTATTTACTCTTGAAAATAAAGAGAAATGTCAATATCAGAATCATCATCATCATCTTGGAATAATACAAAGATATAAGAGGGAGTGTAAAAACGGCAGCGTAGGCCTACAAATCATTCTAGAATCTATAAGCAGCAATATGTGTGTATCAACTACACATATAAAATTTGTGAAATCTTTTCAACTATTCAAGTAGAACTGGACAGAAAGCTTTAGTGAAATAGCCTTGACAGTTGTGTAGACCGACAGAGTAAGTCCACTGAGACAAAAGTAGTGCATTGTAAAAAGTAATTAGATCTATAGCATGTTGAGGCAAAATTCGATGGATCATGTTGCATTAACAGTATTTCTTGTTAGTGAATATTATTCTTTGATAGCTTATTTGTAGAAAGATATACAGTTCATGTACCTTATGGTTTAAGGCACTGGATTAGTTTGCAAGGCATTTGGAAGATTGAACTTACGTTTTATAGTGATTAAGGGTTTGTCACTCGCGAGTGAAATACATTTTTAAAAAAAATAAGATCTTGTCCGTCTCTGCTTTCCTAAGCTTGGCACGTCCCTTGCCAGATGATTTAACAACTGTGTATTCGCACACAAAAATACTTTAAAATGACTTCAGTTTTATGAGTGTGTTAACTATATTATTTCATCCCTTGCAACTAACTGTATGTCAGTGCCAAACAAACAATACAGAGCAAATTTTACTCATGGGCAACCAACTACAAAAACAACTACATGTACATGACAACGAATGTGAGTGAAATGAGGGTTAAAGTTGAATCATATCAGTTTGAATGGATATTCACCACAGAGCATATCAATACATAATAATGCATGTTTTTTCCTCTGAATTGTATTATGATTTACGGAAGTCAAGAATGTATGTATGTATGTAACCCTACGACTATGGTGCCCGTTGACAGTGATAAAAAAATGAATTAAACTATGATTGAAATAAACTATATTCCACCAGTCCAGATTAATCCCAATACTCCCATAATTAGGCAAAATATTCAAGGATACAACATTAAGTTTTAAAAATTTTATTTCACCCGCAAGTGGCATGCCTTTATTCACTATAACACATAATTGCAATCCTTCAAATGCCCTGCAAACTAATCCAGTGCCTTAAACCATCAGCTACATGAAATGTATACCTGTCTACAAATAAGCTATTCAAAGAATTTACTAACAAGAAATATCAACGCAACATGATCCATCGAATTTTTGCCGTAACATAATGTAATTACTTTCTACAATGCACTGTTGTCTCAGTGGATTTAATCTGTCAGTTTACGCAACTATCAAAGCTACTTTACTCAAGCTTTCTGTCCAGTTCTACTTAAATAGTTGAAAAGATTTAACACATTTTTCACATATGCATGTAGCTGGTACACACACTTTACTTATAGATTCTAGAATGATGTGTAGGTCATTATTACATTCCCTCTTATCTTTATACTATTCCAAGATGATGATGATGATGATTTCTGATATTGATTATATTCTCTTTATCTTCAAAAGTAAATAAGATGATTTTGTGTTCTTATTTTTATTACTGTGTATTACTGATTAGCATTCTGTGACGTCTCAAGGAGATGAGAACAGTTTAAGTTCATGATGTGAAAAATTTTTAGTATGTATTTAGTTTTGTGTGAAGTATTTAATGTCTGCTGGATGATGGAATTGCACCATCTGTCAGTTGGGTTATTAAAATGTTGTTGTTGTTGTTTTCTCTGTGTGTTCTTTCCCGGCCTTTTCTCTCTGCATTCTTGTAACTTTATATTATGTAGATCTAATTGTTCTGACATATCAGGCACATTTCTGATTTTCAAAAATTAAAATTAAATTCAGATGACTTTACACGTAAGAGTCTTATAATTATTTCATACCTTGGCACTAAGTATATATGTCAGTGGTGCCAAACAAAAAAAATACAATATATATTTAGCTCACGGATAACTAATCATTTTTTAAAAAACAACCAAAAACAATAATAATACCAACGGAAATAAGTAAAATTAGTGTTAAATTCTAATCATATCAATTTGAATGGATTTTCAAACTTTTTGTATATCAATGCTTTTTACTGCATGTGTATTTTCTCTTAAATGTATCATAATTTACAAGAGTCAAGAATGTATGCTCCAATATGATACCTGATGTCAGTGATAATGAACAATTTAAACTAAAGTTGAAATAAACTGTGGTCTTGACTTGTTTTTGTTTTTTTAAAGTAGGGGGTATAATCTGGACTGGGGGGGTATAGTCTGGCCTAGCCCAAAGTATACCCCAGGGTATAAACTGGCCATATATTTTGGCCTGTTACACCGGTGTAGCAGGCCAGATTATACCCCCACCAGACTATACCCGGGGTTAAACTGGCCTAGCCCAGAATATAATATTTCTGGGCTAGGCCAGTTTAACCCCGGGTATAGTCTGGTGGGGGTATAATCTGGCCTGCTACACCGGCATCCCCAACATTCAAACATGTACAATTCTTCACAGAGATGGGGTTAGGGATGGTGTTGGGTTAGGGTTTGGAAAAACTTTAGGGATCTATGAGGAAAATCAATGTGGTCAAGACCTACAGAACTTCAGAAAGAGTTCTGTTCCTCCCAACCACCTTGAACTATTACAGTTCTTAGGAGATTTTCTTTTTGTTTTCTGATTGAAAAGGATAAGGGACAGAGATAAGATCTGGTTCAAAGAATGGGGATAAGATATATGGTAAAGTTGGGGATAGGTTTAAGGATAGAAATAGGTGGTTTTGACTGGGTGGTAATCCAAAAGCTCCCTCAATTTATGAACTGAACATGGATCTTGATGTAAATCTCACTTCTTAGTTTTGTTAAATTTTATGTTGCAATGGATAGATTAACATCTAGAGACATGACCCAGGTTCCAGGTGGCACCAAGCCTAGTCAATGAAAAAAACAACCAAGTGTTTATCTACCAATACTGTTGGATAAAATTTCCCCTAGGGTTTTTTTTATCCGCCAGCATAAATTTTGTATTTTCGAGTGATCTCCCTAATCTGAACCCTTCTCCGTCTTCCTCCCTTGTTCCAATTCATCCCAATCAACGTTCCAATTGTGCACGTGTTGAAAACGATGGCATGGGTGACATTGGAGAGGCTTTACTGAATAAAAATAGAATGTTAATGATTAAATGGATATCAAGGTTCAGGTCTAATCTGTACCACCTATGGGTTTCTTAGTTTAGTCATGCTTATAACAAGAATTCCCTCACAATTGCACAGGGTCCTCAGCAGCGTAGTGGTTAGAACTTTGTCTGTTCGTCGGGGGACCTTGGTTCGATTCCCAGCATGGCAATGCTAGTTTTTTTTTTCTTTTCTTATAAAAGTCTTTTTATTAGGAACCAATTTTTTTTTAATTCAAGAAAAACGGAATAAATCCATTTATTTTTTTTTTGTATCTTCACCTCACCTGACAATCGGGGGACAGTGGTTCCATTCTCAGCAGGTTAGTTGTTTTTTTAGGTGTTTTCTTATAATATTTAAGTCGTTTTATCTGTTTAATGGGTTTTTTTAAGGCCATGCTTATTCGCAGACGTCTGCGGAAAAGATCTGATTTTAATTTAGGAAGAGCTCTTAAAATCACAATTCTGGCTTGTTTTGTTGAATAATTAGGCTCTTCACTTGGTAAGATGGCTCGATTCGGAGTAACGCATGGTGTTTCTTACAGTAATGATGCACCAGGCTGTTTTTTTTTAGCGATACTTATTGCTAATCGTGTCCTTGGTAGCATTAGAGAGACCCTGCTTAGTAATGCTTTTACTCAGGTTCCCCGGTGGCATGCTAAGTAAACTCGCCTGCCAAGTTGTTGGGGGGGGGGGGGGGGGTGTGTTTCAAATCTAATCTCCGAAAGAGCTGACTTGTTTGGGTTTTTTTTGGCTCCCCTCCATCATCGTGGCTTTTTCTGTCGGGTGTGAAGTCACAGAGAAAGTCAGCCAGGGCAGATAAAAATGAACTAAACTTCCATGCAAACAAAAAAGTAATACATGTACATGTAAAACAAAACATGACAAATAGTCAAATAGCTGAAGCAGAAGATCCCCAAAGTATATTTTCAGTAAATACAGGATAGATCTAAGTCACGACAGAGAGAGAGACGAAAGTTTCAGTTCATACTGACTAAAAGAAATCATTTGGCCCATTCCATGTAAAAAGAAACTGGAGGTCAATTTTCAAATTTCAACACATGAGTTCAAAACCTGTTTTTATTGGTTCTTAAACATCTGAAGTCTCAGGAAATAATGGGTGCTGTGCATTTGTACTTAGTTTTCATTTTTTTCGGGGTCATAACAATCACATACAATCGAAAATTCAAATAAGAAAAAAAAGTGGTATTTCGAATGTGTTTATTGAAAGAAAAATTTTTCTTTTATTCAATTTATTTTCACATATTGTGTTCCAACATAATCATTTTCCAAATACAAGAAGAAAAAATCCACAAAAAATACTGTTTAATGCTCCATTTAGAACATTGATCAATGTCTAAACTGCTGGTGACACATGCGACAAAAATAACACAAAAGTTAACATCAAAACCTCATTATTGAACTAAACTGATCAAACCTCCAGAAAGACATTCTCTCAAGGTTGTCTAATGATGACTAAGGGTACGTCCAGGCCAAAAGCTACTAACCGAGCCGAGCCTCGGAGCTAGATGCGAGCACTGTCAAGTAGATCAGCTCAAGTGTTCACACTGAAAGCAAATGCCGCTAGTTGGCAGCTAGCGCGTGGCTGGCAAATTCCTCGCCCTTGGCTCAACAAAAGCTTGCCTGTTCATACCAAAAGCTACCGTGCTGGTGTGCACACTGGGCTGTGGGCCAGCTAGCGGTTAAGTGTTGGCAGGGGTAAAATTAGTTGGCAAGGCCTCCAACATGTCGGATGAACGAAAACTGTGCGTGTTGCTAAATTTATTGGAACCATCAATGTATCTGAAGTATGATCTTTTGTTGGAATGGAACACAAGAGAGAAAAGTGGGTTCTAAATGCCAAACGGGATACCTGTGGAGAATTCCAGCTTTTGTTTCCCGATTTAAAGGAAGACGAAGGACGTTTTCAATCATATTTCCGAATGTTGCCACAGACGTTCTATGCTATACTTGGTATAATCTCTGCTGACTCACAGAAACAAGAAACCAATTATCGCAAACCAGTTTCACCTAAGGAACGGCTAGCCTTTACACTTCGGTAAGCAGTGTTAACGCTAGAAGGTAACAAAGTCTCATAGGCAGACATCCAAGAATGGGACAACAGTCGAGAGACACAGATGGCAATGGAGAAGCTGGTCACAGTGGCTGTCCTGCCCAGTACGGAATATGGATGAGACAAAAACTGCTGGACTACTTTGTAGGAACGGGCGCAGTGCCTTGGCCAGACAAACGTCTGTGAACTGATATGACGGTACTAACAGTAACACTTAATTAAATCCACCAACCTCGGCAAAGTTAATGATCATGCTTTACGACGTCAGCTTAATTAATTTTTTTTTTGTTGAAATAAAGTATTATGGGGTGGACAGGAGGAAAGAAAGAGAGGAAGGGAATAGAAAAAGAGAGAGAGAGAGAGAGAGGGAGAACGGAGGAAGAGAATGAGAGTGCGAGAGTGAGAGAGTGAAAGGAGGAGAAAGGGATACTGAATGATTCAGCTAATTTAGAAACTGCCATGTCCGTCTTTGCAGCAATCTCCAAGAAGTTCTTCCTCCTCACACTTCTGTTTGTAAAGTCCTTATCTTGCTTTTTCCATAAAGTTGGATAATCTTGCAATAAAGCAATGTGCTGAATGGTTTTGTCTTCTTCCATGTTTATTTTCACACCAGTATCAGTCAGTCAGTGGCGCAACAGCAAGAGGTAAGCGAGCAGCTGACATTACTGGCGGGAAAAATTCCGCTTGTGCTAAATTTAGGATCATGAAATGAGGTCAGCTCGACTGCTAGCTTTGAGCCGTGATAAATGCTCGAATATTTATCTCCGCTCGATGCTAGCTGTGGCCGAACCATGCGGCGAGTCTACTGCTCTGGGTGTGAACAGTTGAGAGCAGGTATTTCTGCACCTCGGCTATGGTGAGGCTACGGCTCAGCTCAAAGCTTTTGGTCTGGACGCACACTTAAAAGTTAGTAACATTGAACAAACAGGTATGCTGCAATCCAGGGTGTGACACACGTGACGTTTTCACAAGGTGACACGTGATGATTTATGAGATACACGTGACACAAGCAATTCAGGTCAATTAAAAGCTTTCTTCAAATCTGAATTGGCCCCTATGGCCTACAGGGATTGGGGGAGATATCTTTCTGATGATGTCAGAGATTTTGTAAAAAATCTGATCAGGTTTTTCAGGCCACTTCCAGTTGTGCTGGAAATTGCGGCGCATCACTGAAACCTGCACATTATCTCTTCCAATGGATCTGACCTCTCAAGGGTAGATTTTTGATTCATATGTAATGAGAACCCAATCACCAACTTGTAAGCCACTCAGTCAAATCAGACTCTGTTGCCAAGACAAAATTGGTATGGTTCAAGGGCTCTGAGCCATGTTTCAACTCAGTTTCTGAAAGATACAGTTTGCACTGACCCGACATGCAGGAGATGCAATGCACTTTTGAAATGCCAGGGATGGCAGGTACATCTTCCCATAGTTTAGGACTTATCCCATCAACCATCAATTTCTTCCTCCATGACCTCAATGATTTGGATATTTGCCAAATGCTGGTTTGCAGTCGTGACAAAATCCGAGGCATTTTGGACATTTACATCATTTTTTTTACTGAGTACTTGTTGTCTGACAACTGATTTCACCTTCCTGCCAATGCTGTCAACAACACGTTTGCCAAAGGAAGTTGCAAAGAACTTCCACTCAGTCGGGCATTGCAAAGTTTTGCTAATTTCTGAAAGGATTTGCAATGAGTATCTGTTTTTAAATTCTGATGCGGCCCATCAGTGTAAAGAATGAATTTGTTTCCAATGTCAGAACCCTTCAACATGTCAGCTATTTTCATCAGAAAAGTGAACACTGCATCTTTCCCTTTGTCTTTGTGGTTTGTGGCAAAAACCATAGATTTGCTTGACATATTTTTCTGATAGATAGCAACTGTAAAGAGATTCACAGATTGTCTTCACCAAAGAGCTGATTGTATTTCATTCTGATATGAACAACTATAGGCCATCTACAGCAAAGTCACACTGGCAGACAGTGACATTTGGATCATCTTTGTCTTGTTGGAAGGCATTTGCCTGGATATGCTTGATTCTAACATTGTTCTTGAAATGCTCACCAGTCTTCAAAGACCAAATCAAAAAGCTCACCATTGCAGGTTTGATGGAGAGCTACATGAACCCTCCCAGAGCTTTCTTCCTTTTCCCACATCTTCCAGGCAACAGTCTCACTCAAATCAATTTGATCTTTCACTTCCTGTCTAAACAACTGACCCCCTTTGCAATCCTCACAAATGCCTTCCCAACAATCACTTTCATATGTTGCACCTTCACATAAATATTTCGACCAAAATTCAGTGGGAAGATATTCATGGGTCAAGGCACTGAGCTTCAATTTGAAATTCTCATGAACTTTGCATTGACACTGATCTTCTGGTGTGTGTATCAAAGGCAAAACATTCACTGGTCTGAATGAAGCAAACTTGCTAAACCCAATCTGAACACCAGGATATGTAATTTTGTACAAGGCATAAAAGGATGTAGTATAAGAAAAGGCCACGCTTATTCGCAGATGTCTGCGAATAAGATCAGAATCTTATTCGCAGATGGAGTTTCTGTTTGTGATTTTTATTTAGGAAGAGCTCCTTATGCGTCACCTGACAACCCCCTCGGCGTAAAATAGCGTTCAATTGAGTTATCGATGAAACTTTCACCAAACATTTTTGATGGTGAGACTGAGAGCAGTCTATGGGATACAAAATCGCCCAAGTACCATAACAAGCAGGCGAGAACCAAAGCCCTCTGAATTTTAGCGAGTGATAAAAGTCTAGAAAGATCAGATTAACTTCACATACATACATTGAAAAGCTGAAACTAACAATTCCTTCGCTCGATGAGTGACAGGCCAGCGGCGGCCACCCAAGCGTCCATCACATGACAAAAACAAACGATGCGCATCACTTTTCATTCAGAAATGGACCAGAGTAAACAAACAGCGTGTCGAGGAGGAAATCGGAAAGCCAGAAGAGTTCATCCTCTGGCCCACATTTTTTTTCTATTCCAAAACCTATCAGAACTACTAAACTCGCCTGCTGAGTTGGGGGGGGGGGGGGGGGGGGGGAATTCGAGGCTCCGCAAGATCTGACTTTTTTTTACTGCCCCCCCCCCCCCCCCCCCCCCCATCGTTGCTTTGCTTCAGAGTGATTCAGAGTATAAAATTGTGGCTAAGATTTTTTTTTAAAAATTTTTAAAAATTTTTTTTACATGAATTATTATGAGTCTACCCAATTTTGTCGGGTGTGAAATCACAGAGAAAGTCAGACAGAACAAATAAAAATGAATTAAACTTCCATGCAAACAAAAAATGTACTAAAATAAAATGACAAATAGATCCAGGTTACCGTGGAGAGAAATGAGCTGTTCAATTCGCACTGACTAAAAGAAATCATTTACATTTAAAATTTGATTTCACATTTTTATTTCTGTCCCGTTCAGTGAACAGGAATAAATAAAATGAACAGTCCAATAAAGTAATCTGGAGCACACTAGATCTAGTAACCATCTAACATTGATCAATTTCCCAACGACATCAATTTTGCAAAATCCTTTTTTAAAAAAATTGTTTTTCCTAAAAATGAGCAATCCTAGGTTAAAAATAAAAATATGCTCCGCGGGTTTGAACCCAGGACCGGACCCATAGTCTCTGACTGATAACCGCTGATGCTAGCCATTGCGCCATCGCAGACTGCAGAATACAGGAGAACTTTCCCATAGTAGACATCACAAAATCAAGAAACCCCCCATCTGTGAATAAGATTGGGATCTTACTCGCAGACATCTGCGATTAAGATGGGGATCTTGTTCGAAAACGTCTGCGAATAAGCACTTCGATAAGAGAAACAAATGGTGACACACGTGACAAAAAAAAGTGACACACGTGGCGCTGCTGTTTTGCACTTATTTCTTATAAATTGCATTTTTTTCAAAACAATTTTGGTACAGTGTTGTTGGAAGGTCTTTTGTGAAAGCAAATAATGTATTGCCTTTTCATTTATTCCCCCGGGGAAACACTAGTTAGCTTGATGTGACTGAAGTGACCAAAATTGCTGTTTCTTTTAATTGTGACACACGTAACGCTTTTTTGACACCCTCCCACCAAGCTATCATGCTATGGTTGTGCCAAATGTCAAAATGGTAGCCTAATGCAGAAAGTTGGAGAAGATCCTAAAGAAAAGCTGGAAGGGTGTTTTGCTGAATCTGAAATGAATGGTGCAATTTTACTCTGTTTTAAAAGGAAAAATAAACCTCCAGTGTCGTGACACATGTGACATGGAATGGGCCATTTCCATTTTAAAATTTGATTTACATTTCTGATTAGCAACTGTCCCGTTCAATGAAAAGGAATAAATAAAAGAACTAATTTGGAGCACACCAGTAATGATCAGTTTCCCCACATCAATTTTGCAAAAAATCTTTGAGATACAATTACAAAATGATTCCTAATAATTAACTCTTTATCTCCGTAAAGCCGCAGTGTGCGTCACTCCGCCTTGCGACTTCAGCCGTAAAGCCGCACAGTGCGTCAGTAGCAAAGAACGACATTGAAAAACCAACGGTCATCACTGAATATAATAACAACATGAATGGGTGTGATGTTGCGGATCAACTGGCTGCCTACTATGGTGTGTTTGACAGGAAAACGAAGAAGTGGTGGCGGAAGATATTTTTCTGGTTGCTGGAACTTGCCATCATCAATGCCCACATACTGTTTTCCCTCACACGCACAGATGGTAAAAAACTCAGCCTATTACAATTCAAGCGCCGACTGGTACGTCAACTGACAGAAAGTGCCGCAGTTGCTGCTCCAGCTCCTGCAGCTAACCCTACTCCACCTGCTGCTCGTCTGCCTGGCAGACCAAGAACAACAAACCCTGTAGAGCGGCTCAATGGTGCAAATCATATTGTGGATTATGATCCTCGGGATCGCAATTGTGTTGTCTGCAGCACAAAGGAAAAGCGTCAAAGAACACATTTCTTTTGCTCTGGCTGCTCAAATAAACCTTACTTACACCTTAAATTGTGCTTCAAGCAGTACCACAGTGCTGAAGCAGTGATGCAAAGCAAATAACTATAGCTGTGTGCCTTTGTGGGGTCTCAAAAGACAAGGCTTTATGACTATGTTTTTTTTTTCAATTTTTTTCATCTATTTGGTCGTATCGACTGTTTTCTTCAAGTGTTCATAAAATTTATAAATGTGTTTGGATCTTTGTGAAACTTGGTGTTGTGACTTGTAAATGGATAAATATTGTGCCTGTGGAGTATGAGAGATTACAGTCACTGGATTAGTTGATACTAGAGGGGGTAAGTGTGAATTGTTGCATGTCTTTTTCATTACTGATTTTTTTTAGTGACGTATTTATTATAATTTTTTCTCATATTATAATTTTTTCATCCATCTGCTTGTAACATCTAAATTCCTTATTCAATTTCGCACATTTTGGTATATAAAATGTTATACTTTTATGAAACCAGCACATAGTAATTTAGGTTTTTTTGTACCAGGGTTGGGCGCATTTTACATGGTCAGGAAATAATTACGGCAGAACTGGCAAAAAATTACGGAGATAAAGAGTTAAATAAGACTCAGTCTATTTGTAGCGGATGATCACAATGATCGTCGTTTATTCTGGAAAGAAGGAACAAAGAATCATTGGTACAAAGGAAATGAAATCATTACTCTATATGCCCCCCAAGTCCTTGAACGCAGTGTGGAGGACTGACAAAACAAATGATTTAACTTGACACTAAACATAATACTAAAGAACTGGGCATCAAAATGTTATTAATAATTATTCTGCAAGGCCAGGTTTGTTATATGACTGAAGTCTGCGGAGCATAGTTGGTACTCTATTGGCTTTTCCTGTCACAGTAGGAGTATCGTTTGGGGATTGGGCTTTGGTACTGTCAGGTGTATCGGAAATGGGAGTGTCATTGTCAGCTAACATAGGCGGGTCGGGGTGGGTTGGCTCATAGGGCTGGGGAGTTGGTGTCAACTGCAGGGGAGGCACTGGATGTATGTCTTGTGGGCGTGACCCATCTGGCCTGGGGGTTGACGGTGCCAGCTGTGGAGGAGGCTCGGGGCGACTGGGTGATGGGGCTGGGACATTTGGTCTCGTTGGCACTGGACGAGCAATATGAGTGGCGGGCTCACGGGTCTTCTGGACGGGAGGTAGCCCATGGGGAGGTGGCCTGGTTACAGCCGGTAGGTACTTCCTGAGGAATTTCCGGTTGCGGAGGGTGACCCGGCCGGATCCGTCCACCCGTATAACGTATTGGTCAAATTGGTGTACCTCTACGACCAATCCAGTTTTATCCCACTTGGTGGGATGGGGCCCGACCTGGTTTTGTATACGGACTGTATCGCCCACACGCAACGGCGGCAGGTGGCGTGTGTGTTCAGAAAGTTGCTCGTGAATTTTCATATGTCTGTTCCTTAGGGCAATCTCCCTGTCCTGGAGAGTTGACTTCCACGTGGGGTGGGGCTCGTATTTGCCTGGGTGAACCGGGATGAAGTCTCGTATGGCACGTCCGAACAGGCACATGGCAGGGGATAGTTTAGTTTCTGGGTCCGGGGTATTTCGGTACTGTAGCATGGCCCTTTGGAAGGGGTCAGTGTTCAGTGATCCATTTTGGTCAGTGTTGTCGACCAGTATGCGCTTGACCGTTTTCACGGCAAGTTCAGCGCGTGTATTGCTGTGGGGGAATGCCACGGAAGATAGGCGGTGTGTCACACCCCAATTGCTGAGGAATTGCCGGGTGGAATTGGCGGTAAATTGGGGGCCCCCATCCGAGGCGAGTTCTTCACTGATGCCATATGTCACGAAAATACGGCGAAGGCAAGCAATGAGGCCTGCAGCTCCGTCAGTTGCCATTTCTACAGTCGGCCAACTGCTGTACCCGTCAACAACAACCACGTAGTTCTTGCCCTTGAATGTGAAGTAGTCTGCAGCTATGCATTGAAAGGGGTAGACAGGCAACTTAGGTGGGGTAGGTGGGGTGTTTGGCTGAGATGGGGCCATTCTGTTGCACTCATTACAGCGTGTTCGGAGATCTGCAATTGCTGGGGTCATGCCGGGCCAAAAGAATGAGCTCTCCGCCCGAGATGTCATCTGAGAGACTCCTTGGTGAGCCGAATGGAGGGATTGTAAAACTCTGTCGCGGAGGGAATGAGGGATCACGACCCGGACGCGATACAGGATCACATCATCGAAGCATGATAGATCTTCTCTGAATCTGAAGAAATGGTGTGTGTCCTCAGGCCAGTCTTCGCGTTTGTCAGGGGCTCCCTCCTCTATCAGCATGCGAAGTTGGAGCATGGAGTCATCGTTGTTTGTGGCAATCTGCACGTCACGCCATGTAACTGATTGTGTGAGGTCGGAGTCTTGGTGGGAAGGTACGCAGGTCTTATTTGGGCGAGGGTCGAGGACACGGATGGTTGATAGGAAGGTCGTATGCACTGAGGGGTTGCCTTCACATGGTTCGTCTGTGCTGGGGTCTCCAACAGGGTGACGTGAGAGGGCGTCGGCCGTTCGGTTACGGACACCAGGTATGTGCTTGATCTTAAATCTGTAACATAGGGATCGCTCTTTGAGGCGCAGTAATCTAGGGTTTGGGATGTCCACGAGCGCCCTGTCGCCGAAGAGTTTGACCAGTGGGTTGTGGTCCGTAACTATGGTGAGGTCGGGGCAGCCCAGGACGTAGTGACGAGCTTTATCCAGGGCGTCAGTGATAGCCAGGGCCTCGCCTTCTACAGGCGAGTATCTGGACTCTGCACTTGAGGTGAATCGGACACCGACCAATGTGACCTTCCATCCTGACTTACAGCAGAGTGGCTGGTTGGAGGTACAAGTGCAATGTTTTTGAAGTAGCCAGTATCCGATACCTTCTCGTGACCAGTCTGTGACCAGGCAAGTAGGGAGATCTTTGTCATAAATCTCGACTCCATTTTGTATCTCACTGATGATGATGGCTTTAGACTGTTCAAAAGCCTCCTGCAACTCCTCTGTCCAGACGAATCGGGCACCTGGTTTCAGGAGGGATCTGAATGGGGCCATGCGTGGTGCAGATGCAAATGCGTAGGATACTTGGTTTACCAGCCCAAACCAACTGCGAATATCAGTGATATTGCGAGGGGTGGGGAAGTATCGAATCGCCTCGATGGATTTGGGGCATGGGCTGACCGACGTTGGGGATATTTCAAAGCCTGCAAATTGTGCCGTCGTCAAGGCAAATCCAAATTTGGGCGGGGTGTTGAGGATAACGCCGTTCCTGCCACAGGCATCGAGGAAATCCACCGTGTGGAAGAAAGCCTCCTCCATGCTGTCGTCCCACAAGATGGCATCGTCCACGCACTTGTTCTTTCTGGGGATGTACGTCAGTATCTCATCATAACGCCTGGTATAGCAGTCACCGGAGGCTATGTAGCCTTGAGGGGCAACGCAATAGCGATACCTTCCCCATGGTGTGATAAATGTTGTGTAATGGCGGTCTTCAGGGTGCAGTGGGATGCTATGATAGCCGTTCCATGCATCGAGGACGGTTTTGTATGTGTTGGGGGGAATGTTTATGCTTTCCTCAGATCAGGACAAAATTATGAAGATAATGATTTGGACTTAGCCTTTGGAAGTGTTTTTCTCATTTCGTGAAGAAATTGTGAAGAAATATTTCAGGTTGGATGCAAAAGTTTTGTGGTGAAAATATTGTGATTTCATTTCTGCGGATTAAAGTTACAGCCGAGTGTGTCTATTGTGTTTTGTGTTTTTGAAATTCGTTTTGCGGATTACTGAATTGTCACACTGTGGATTATTTGAAGATGATGGACTACTAAAGAATAAACGACGATCATAAATAAGACTCAGTCTATTTGTAGCGGATGATCACAATGATCGTCGTTTATTCTGGAAAGAAGGAACAAAGAATCATTGGTACAAAGGAAATGAAATCATTACTCTATAATACTACTACTAGCTACTACTACTAGGTTTAAAAAAAAAAAAAAAAAAACCCAAGACAGATTGAACCGAATGAACCCTTAGTCTCTGACTAATAACCGCAGACGCTAGGCATTGCGCCACGGCAGACCAAGGTGGGCTGGAGGAACATTTCCATAGTAGACACCACAAAACCAAGAAACCCCCATGGCCCATGATGCGAATAAGATCCCGATCTTATAATCGCAGACGTTTGCGAATTTAATCCAACAACAATAACACATTATTAACACCAGATCTAATAGTAACAGGGAATAAATCCAGTTTGTTTTTTGTAATTAGTCACTACCGATACTTTCGGATAAACCCGAGCTTTATCCGCCGATACTGTTGGCAGATAAACCAGGGCAGTCTCCGCCGATAATGTTGGCCAAAACAAATGCTTGTAGTTGGGGAGGAGTACCTTACTCGAGCGCCACTTTTTGATAAAAAACCCTAGACTCTATATAGGCCTATTTTTTCAGTACTTATTAATTTTGTTAGTTTGTCATTGGAAAAAAAGCAATGTTGGAGGCGTGAGGGTCTAGTCAGTTTGTATCAATGGGCGGTAGTCAGATTGACTACTCAGGCGAAAAGGGGCTGGGTTAGTTGTGTTAGTTTCTGGTCTTTGGCGCTCGAGTACGGAACTCCTTCCTGTAGTTGTATAGTCACCACAACTAAATTCTTACCAGCAAGCTCCTCTTGAAATCGTCGATAATTCTCTCTAATTTTACGCCTTTCATCTTCATCCTGGGAGCGCAGCACCTCATTTTCATCTTCCTGTGACTCGAAGAACCCCTTCGGTAATTGGAATCGAGAACCCTCCGCCATTATTGTATGGAGTATACTATAGATCTAGAGTCTAGAACTGAAAGTGAAGGGCTTTATCGTCTGGTTTTTTTAGTCATTTCTAACATAAAGCACTTGACTTTTGTAAATCAAGATATACGAGCTGTCATATGATAAAGTGAAGATTAACAAACAGTAATTTAGTGCTGCATCCAACACAGAAACGGAATAATTTCACGAGCCAGCTGCTCGGCTAACAATAGTAACATAAGATCAGCCGCGCTTATTTTGCTTTGGCCTTAATAGTTGACTTCCGCCTGATATCTGTGATCCAACGTTTGGCCTCAGTTTCGTCTTTTTATCACAAAATCGTAAGAAAAAGAAAAATCTTTCTTTCAACCACCCACATAAAATCTGTGGGGTCGCAGCAGAGCTTGATACAGCAAAGGCTCATTTTAGAAAACGTCAAAATTGCGACCCACAGTTTTTCTGTGGTTTTTATAATATTTCGTCACTTTAGAAAAAAAAACAACTACTCGAATTCCCAAACAATTAAAAAATGGCAGAAAGTGGACAGCTTTCGGGATATCAAGTACTTCGTCGGGTAAAATTAAATGTAGCCTAATAAGGAAACATAAAATTACATAGGCCTAAATGAATTTCAGACGACAGAACGGCCAAGCCCACGTTTTGCCAATGTGGGGTCTTCGGCCTCCAAAGATGGCAACCAGATTCATTTGGTGAATGATGTCATAACTTAGTTGTCACTAATGTGAAGCAAAGAATGACTCTTCAGTGAATAACATGAATGTCAATTAAAATGTCAGTATTTTTTTATTTTTTTTACAGAATCTAAGTTCTAAGTGTGGGTACCTCTTTTGTGATACATATAATAATAGCCCATCATAATGTGTATTCCCTCACACTTCATTGATCTTCTCCGTTTAATTTCTGAAGGCCTACATAATGCTCAGTTCATTTGGGGGTTACCTTTTTCTAAATCAGTGCCTGCTGTCAGTTTCGATTTTGTTTCTTTCCTCTTTGTTCTTAAAACGCCTTCGACGGTCACTTCCCAAGGGGCCTATCCATATGTTTATCGAAATAATTATTATAAAAACCACAGAAAATCTGTGGGGTCGCAGCAATTAGGCTTGAAGCAAAGTCGAAATGTGCCCCCCCCCCCCCCCAAAAAAACAACTGTGTGTAGCAAAGCCTCGCGTAAGAAATAATAAACAAATGATACAATAAAACGCAAAGGAAAAGGGAACAAATCTTTAAGCTTTCAGTCAGGGTGGTGGCACTGGACAGCACGGATGTTCAACGATTTTTCAAAAAGAATGTTGTTACAAGCGCGTACTCCTACATCCTCCAGATTTTGTTGTTTTTGTTGTTGTTGTTGTTGTTTTTGCGCCAGGGGTACGTATTTTAAAGCCTCTCTCCAGAGCTAGAGAACTCGTCCTGAAACTCTCCTAATTCTAACAACAGCCTTAATTAATTATTCTTTCAGATTTTCCTTTTATTTTCCTCCTGTTTTGGTTGAAAGGGTAGAGTTAGGGATTCAATAAGATTTAGGATTGAGGATAAGGACGGGTTTAGAGACAGGTACGTATACACAAAGATGGTACTATCTTTGGTATACATAGGCTACGCGCCCCTAGAGTATAGTTATTTATTACAACAGCAAAATCATTACTCATCAAGAAGTGATTGCAAAGCTTATATGGGCTCATTTAGTCCAATAAAATCGTAATTAGGCATGAATTGTGGTGTATGCCAAGAATAAAAGCTGCACAACTGTGTAAATACGGTGGGGTCTTTTAGATACCCAAAGATCTCCCTTTTTTGCCGGAAAGCTACCCGATCACGTTTGCTGTCACTTCTTTTCCTGATCGCGACATGTTTGGCGTTCTGAAACTCCACGTGATAAGATGTCCCCAGCCCTGTCTCACACAGAAATGGCCAGACAACTACATCTTTTTTAAGAACTGTTAGTTGATCACATAATGTGTTCAATTGTGTCTCGTTTATTTATTAACGTGTGTGTTTGTCAGTGTGGTCATACTAGACAGCACTGTTGTTGGGTGCTACCAGTATTTCAAAATTATTAGCCTACTCGACAAGGAGCAATCGCATAGCTTATATAGGCTCATTTAGCCCAATGAAATCACATGTAATAATTGATTGTGGTGTACGGTATGCGTAGAGCAAAAGCTGCACAGCTGTGTAAATAGGATGGGGTCTTTTAGACCCCCAATTTTTTCTCCTAAAAAGCTACCCGATCACAGCTGCTATAATTTTATTTCGTATTTCAGACATGTTTAGCTTTCTAAGAATCCATGTGGCAGTTTGCCCCCTTGAGTGGACCTTTTTGGCCCATTGTACCCCATCCATCTGACACACTATTAAAAAAAAAAGTATGATACTCCCCTTGAAGAAAGCGCATAGAAAGCAGGTATAAATCAGTCCTCTGTCACCAGGCCTACTGCAATTACCGCGTTGTTCCAGATATTCAAAAGGGGGGGGGGGGCTCATAGAAAACGTGATTGTTATTCTTCAGCCTTTTCCCCTCACCAGTAAGCCCTGCTTAGGAAAGACAGTGTGAAATTTGGACTTGCAGATCAAACCACTGATTAAAAAAAAAAACGAAGGGCTCATAGCATCCAAACTTGATATTTTTCTCTTTGGACTTAAAATCTCAGAACGCAGACTGTTGTTCTTCTTGCTGTTGGAATACTTGTTCGAGTCCAGGCAAGAGTCTTTCAACAGGTGAACCAGCGGGTCACGTGGGGTTATCTACAGTTTTATGACACTCCAGCCGCAGACTTTATTGGTTGCATTGCTTAGGTACAAATCACTTTTTTTTATAATGAAAAAGGTTAGGATTTTCAAACCCTGAGAATGCCTCCATATCTTGGATTTGCGCGATATCATATTGTTGTTTGCATTAATATTCGATCTGTAAATCATTGCAAACTCACTATATAAAAAAAAAAGTGAAGCAAAAAGCAATCTCGGGAAAAGGGAGCAGGATATTTAGATTTTCAGATGATTTGATACAGAAATATCTGTTGATCTGTTGCCTGCAGACAAAGATCTTAGATGCAGAAGGATGGGACAACTGTCAGTTGAGGCGTTTTGCGTTCACGGGTTTCGCAGTCCCACCCTGGAGGGAATGCGTGGGAGATGTAAAGCTGAACAGAGAAAATACTGAGTTTTTTTCACTGATCAGTTCTCAGCCTCGACCTCGATAAAAGGCACCTACTTCATAATTATAATTATATCGATTCACTGTAGGAAACCTCTGGCCATTTTTACCTTTTAAATGTTGTAGCAATGTGACAAAACTTGTTTATTATCTCAATATCTCGTATACTGAGATAGAGCTAGTAGGTTAAGTATATTTTTACAGTAAGATAGGATAAAGGCTGATACAAAATATCTCTCTCTCCCGACCGTCCGCCTTTTTATGTGCTTTGTTTTACAAAGGTACTCATTGAAAATAATATATTATATTATTATTTTAATAATTTGACATTGAAATTGCCTACTTTGGGAGCTATATCGATCGGTTTTGTGTTTTATTTCCTATACAAACACCGTCTGAGAAGCGCTGGCTCAGGGCGCCGAGAGCCCGCGTGGCCAAATGCCCCATTTAGACGTAGCGAATCATCTGGAGGAACGGTGTCCCGCCCCTGTCACCGAGGTCCAATCGTGGGTGTTGGGGTATATCCATAGCGTACTAGAGTACTCTAGTACGCTATGGGTATATCCCACCCGTCCATTGGTGCCGAACGCACGTCCTCCGGGACCGATCCAGGAAATCAAGCACTGCTTGAAATTTTTACGACCGATCCTGCGGTATGAGATTTCCCTTTAAAGTAAAATTCGACGAAGAACACGATTCTGAAGTCAAAATTCCAATATTTTGAGTTCGACACCCCACGATTTTGAGCCCCCACTGGGCTGATCTGCGGTCTGAAGCGAAAATATCAAGCACTGCTTGATATCCGTCAGTCCGCGATCAGTCCATCCGTTTGAGATAAATCTCAATGAGATTTTGCCATACACGTTGAGATCTATCCTAATATCGGGACTCAAGTCCGGATCTTAAGTCCGATCTGAAAAGTGTATGGCGGCCTTTACTTGGCGCTTCTCAATTTGGTCTGAGATGATGTTGTTCTCGAAGTGTTGGACTCGAGCTCTCACTGTGGACTTCCAAGCTGAACGGTCTTCTGCTAGTTCTTCCCAAGTTCCAGGGTTGATGTTGCACTTTACCATGTTGTTCTTGCACTTGTCCTTGAATCTTAGCTTTGATCTTCCACGCTGTCTGACGCCTTGGGGCATTTCATCAAAAAGCAACTGCTTGGGGATCCTGCTGTCGTCCATTCGTTTCACGTGACCTAGCCATCTCAGTCTTCGTTTGCATAGGATGGTGTACATGCTCGGCAGTTCTGCTTCTTCCAAGACTTGTGTGTTGGTCTTTCAGTCATGCCAGCTGATGTCAAGGATCTTTCGGAGGCATCAGAGGTGGAAGGTGTTTAGTCTCTTCTCCTGTCCTGAGTACAGTGTCCACGTTTCTGAACCATAAAGGAGTGAACTAAGGACGCATGCTTCAGTTATCCTTATCTTTGTCCCTTGCGATTGCCACATTTAGTGATTTACACTTGGCGTTCTGTCTGTCGACCTTGTGTTGTTTTGCGCAATTGTTTAGTGCTAGATTCTATGCAAACCTGGTTGTACTCATGCAGATTCTGGTAGCGGGTAGGTGTGTTCGTGAAATAATATGGCGGACGAAGTTTTAGATGAAGTGCTAGCGCTATGCAGAATTGCAATTCAAGAAAAAAGAACTCGAAAAAGAAAGATTTGGGCGAAGAGATGGTTGCTAAAAAGGCACACCTGCACACACACAAATCTATCCAGACGACTTCAAAAAGTACTTGAGAATGGATTGTGGACATATATTCACCTCCTGAATATTGTAGGCCCTCTAATTGAAAAACAGCAAACAGTGATGCAAGAATCAATTAGTCCACACGAGAGACTGACTGCTATAGTTTACGCTTTCTAGGTACAGGAAGAAAATACTCAGATTTGCAGTTCTCAACTTGCATTTCGCCGTCTGCATTGTGTGAAATAATACCGGAAACATGTCGTGCCATATATTCCTCTCTTGTAAAAGAATATGAAGGTGAGTGTTTTTCTTTTGATATTCACACATATCCACCCCCCCCCCCCCCCCAAACCACATGTCCACCTCCCCCCCACCCCCCCTAATTTATAAGTGATTTGAAACGTTTTTTTATTTTTATTTCCTATCTATTTATTGCATTAAATTGTTAATGAAAGTTACAGTATACAGGTATATCGTACCATATCATTATCGTTGACATTAATATCATCATCATCACCAAGAGGTACGATTGTAAACAATTATTTGCGTTTTACAACTGATTTGGTGTTTTTCTGTAGCAACAAAAAGCGACCTGTACGAGACAAGTTCATTAATTTCCATGCGCTCATTACGAATGTGCACTTAGTTTTTTAACTTGATCACAAAATTCCTCTTTTAATTCTCAACAATTTATCCTCGCCGGGCGGCAACTTCAAAGAAAAATCTCATACCGCAGGATCGGTCGCCAAAATGTCAAGCAGTGCTTGATTTCTGATCGGTCACGGGGGACGTGCGTTCGGCACCAAGGGACGGGGAGATAGTCCCCAACACCCGGATTTGGACATCAGTGACAGGGGATTGTCCCGCAAGGGGCCGTTCCTCCAGACGATTTGCTACGTCTAAATGGGGCATAATAGTCGAACTGTGAACATTTATTTTTTTCTTTTTAAGGGGCGCGAAGAAGAGACTGTCTCATCGTATTGTATCTACTCTCTTTGGCTTTATGTAGGGCTACTAATGAACAAAAACTGAGAACTGAATGCCAGCGACAATAACACCGAAGCCCATAGTACTAAACGCCGAAGCCCCATCTGCAGTTAATTCTAATGGGGATGTTGGATGCCTAAAGATAAATTCGCAAAGCTAAACTGTGCCATTTATTATTTAATCGGATTTTTATGTAACAAGAAGTGTTCTGCTCACGTGATATTAGATCTGGCTCGGATACGCAATTTTTTTTATCCCTCTCCTTCTCCATTGAGTTTTAAAATGAATGAAATTTGTTTCCTTTTGATGGGTTTGAATACGCCAGATGCTAAACAGCTGATGGGGTGGGGAAAGAAAAGTGCTGGAATGCAGTATGGACGACGAAGAATGATTTTATTTAATCTTGTTTGCCCGTGTTTTCCCCATTCCTTGCTGCTTCATACTAAATACACTACTAATCGTCCATACTACATTCGAGTTTAGAACTAAGAGTAGTTTCCCTTGGAGAACGTTCTTTTCAACCGGAAGGGATTTCGACTGACGCAAGCGCAGCTTGACCTTGCATTGCTACTGTTACACATCGCCACACGTGCGGAGAAGGGACTAGGTAATCAAGAACTGTCCAACTCTTCACCAGGAACAACACTTCAAAATGTCAGGTTTAACAAAAAATGTGAGTATTTAGTCTATCATTGGAAAAGATGTGGCGTAATAATGGAGAATGCAGAAACGGGCCAAAGGATATTTAGCAAAGTGCACGCGCGGCCGCTGTGCCCCACTGAATTTTTGTTTGCGATAGATTGGACTCTGTCGTCGATCAATACTTGATCCAAAGTCTAGATTAGTCCAGATTTAGATCTAGATCTAGTCTAGTATAGTCTAGATCTAGGCCTAATTGAGAAGTCAGAAGGAAGATAGATCTTCCTATAAAAGAAGAAGAAGAAGATCTAGACAATGAAATGTCTAGTAACTCCCAAGTAACCAGTGGCATACCACAAGGCAGTGTATTACTATTAGGATTAGGTCCCTTGTTATTCATAATATTCATAAATGATCTAGAATCTAGATCTAGATCTAGATCTACCCCTTGAAGTATCCTCATGCTGCAAAATGTTTGCAGATGATACAAAAATATATGGACCTAGATCTAGAATCTAGACTAGTAAAAATTCCCGTGTAATACAAAATGATATTGACAAACTGATAGAATGGTCAAGAAAATGGCAACTGGATTTCAACAGTAGGCTACTAGATATCTAGAATCTAGATCTAAATGCAAAGTTTTGCACATTGGTAAAAAAAATCCTAGATTCTAGATCTAAATTTAGATTAATTACAAAATATCAGGACATTCAGGACTAGATCTAGATCTAGATCTAGTCTAGATCTAGATAGAACTTTCTAAAACTAAACAAGAAAAAGATGTTGGAGTATATTTTGATACCAAACTTAGCTTTGATTACCACATTAACTCATGTACAAAAGCAGCAAACAAAATAGTCGGGCTAATCAAGAAAGGCTTTACAGGACTGGACCAATTTTCATTATTACTGCTGTATAAATCACTTGTTAGAAGTAAATTGGAATATGGCAATACAATATGGCATCCTCATTACAAAAGGCAATCAGTGGAAATTGAAAAAGTACAAAAAGACTGATTAAATTACTTAGATACAAAAATATGTCATATGAGGAGATACTCTCAAAAATAGAACTGCCATCACTAAAATACAGACGATTAAGGAATGACCTTATTCATACATACAAAATCTTAAATAACGAAAACAGGATTGAAAGAGAAACATTTTTTCAAATTGGAAGATTCTCAAGGAGATTAGATAACGAGAGAACAAAAACAAATGTAAGAAAAAATTTCTTAACAAATAGAGTCATCCAATATTGGAATAAGTTGAGTACTGAAACTAAATACTCCGAAAATATAAATATTTAAAACCAGAATTGACAGAGATTTAGCATAGGCTTACTTGATGTACGAATCAGATTTATCTTAGTATAAATTATTTATGAAAACCTATGAAAGAACTTAATCCATGTTTTTTATTGAAATAACACAAATGACTGTTGTAGAAATGATATATACTAACACAATAACACAAGCCACCGGAAGAGGATACTATATAAGTCAAGAGATGTAGAGGGGGCAACAAGAGGCTAAAAAGCCTACAGCCCTCGATACCATACCATACCATACCATATTGCATTGAACAGTGACTCGTGAAGGACTTATCTAGGCCCTAGATATAAATATCTAGTCTAGATCTAGATCTAGATCTAGAGTCTAGATTCTACTTCTAGAGTAAATTGCCACCCATACATCAACATGTCAGTTGTCACGACCCTTTGACTGTTTGAGTTTCATTTGATTTTGAGTCACACATGAAGAGAGATACCATAGGGACAAGACATTAGGAGCGTCTGTGAACAATGGGGTGCTGTCCCTGGCGAATTTGTACTCTAGGCTAGGCGGATGTTTTATCGTAAATGCGCAGCTCAGCGATTCATTCAGACTGTCAGAACATGAAATTTTTTAAATATGGGAAGGTCCTCCGCCCGTCCGTGCCAGTCAAGAAAACACACTAGATCTAAAGAGGGGACTTGAGCGGGCTTATCAAAAGGTTGGGTTTAGTATTTGTAACCCTAACCCTCACCCCCAAAAACATTGATTACAAATTGATAACAAGTGGATTTAGATCTAGATCTAGGTTGTTTAAGCTTATATCTTAATCATATAAAATATATGTTTAACTTTTTGGTAAGTGGCGCGGACGGGGGAAGACCTCCCGAAATATGTGCCCTGGTAAAGTTGTGTAGGCCTAACTCCTTCCGATCTAGATCTAGATCTAGATCTAGGTCTGGCCTGGTCCAGTCAATAATAAAATTCTATCAGGCCTATGTCCTTGCACCTTGAGTAATGTTCACCGCAACAGGCTTTGTTTTGCCAGCCAGAGTTAGATTGTTAGAATCTTGATCAAGGTACAGTCTACAGATTTAGTTTTTTTAATTTTTAACTGTAGGCCTAGTCTACTCTTACTCCTTTAGCCTATTCTTTGTTGTGAAAATTAGATCTAGAATCAAGATCTAGATCTAGTTGGTTCGCTGACTCGGCGAATAGGCCTTGGCTACACAGATGTGATATTTAATTTTTAAAGTTAAGTTTTGATCGCTGATGTGCAAATTGAGGAGGAGAATGAAATGTCCTGTCAAACTTTTATTCTACTCGAACAAAATGGGTCTATGTTGTTTTTTTTTGGCTCAAAACGGAATACTTTCTCCTATTTGATACAGTTGTGGCTCAGAATCAAAGAAAATACTAAAATTTAACGAACTTCGAGACCTTTTAAAATGTGCCCACGTAGGCCTACATCCTTAGGCCTACGTATTTCTATGCATGGTATTATATTTTGTAGACTTTAAGGCTTCGCGATTAAAAAGCCCTTCATTGATGACATCGCAGGCATTACGACTACGTCCTTTATAATATGAGATTTGAAAGACTTCCGACTGTATTTGAACAAAAAGTGAAGACTTTTGGGTTTAGAGTTTGAAAAGAGTAGCCTATAGCCTAGATCTAGATCTTTTATTTTTATTTGAACAATTATATTTTATAGGATAGGCCTATAGATATAGATCTAGATCTCTGTTTAGTCAAGCCGACTCAAGGTTGATTCTATAGCAGATTCATGGAATCCATCTTTAAAGGCCTGTCACTCTGTTAGTGTTACGTTAGGTTTCAAGAATTCCATTTTAGGGAAGAAATTTAGTGGAAAGCATGTTGTTTTCACTGTTCCGAAATTGGAGTGAAATCTGACACTTTCCTATTTCTTTTCACATATCCCCTTGAAAAAATGAAATGGAATCAAACCTATTTTCATTCTGATTTGGGAAAGATTATGCCTTGTGTGGCAACGTCCTCTTGCAAAATGGTGTTGGGTCACGCTATCGATGAAATTTTCACCCCCATAAAAGTTTGAATCAAAAACTATTTATGGGATACTAAATTGCTCACAACGTATCACAACAAGCAGCTGAGAACCAATCCCTTGAAATTTAAGCGATTGATAAAATAGAAGCTTTGAAATGTCAAATTAGTTCACATTCACACCTTGAAAAGCTGAACCGAAAAACTCCTTCGCTCTACTAGTTAATGGCCAGCAGCGGCCAGGTGACCAGCCATGTCAGGCACATTCTAACAGGGTTCACGCAGGTCCTTAAAAGTCCTTAATTTTCATAAAAGAAAAAATAAGTACTCAAAAAGTCCTTAAACTGAAATTCTGAAAATGATGCCAAAGTCCTTAAAATTTGTGTTTCAGTTGAAACATTTGAGATTCAAATCTTCCAATTGCACACTGGATAATTGGTACTTTGAAATAACTGAACTTTTCCGGGTGAATTTACTGTTTGAACTCTGGATACAAAAACATTCCGTTTCGATGAGTGCTGCACGCCACTTGTATTGTTGTAATATTTCTTGGTCACAGGCGAACAGGTCCTTAATTTGTTCACTGTGAGTCCTTAGGAAGTCCTAAAAACATCCTTGAAATTGGTTGTCAAGACTTTGGGTGAACCCTGTTCTAAACAAACGATGCGCATCTCTTCTCATTTCGAAAACATCAGTGTAAACAAACAGCTTTTCGATGGTAAATTGGAAAGTTAGAGAATTCTTTCCCACATTGTCCCCATTCCTTTTTTTTATTCCTAAAACCCACTGGTGTAAACAGGCCATAACCCTTTCAGTGTCCCAGCCCAGCCCAGGGACATACGGGCAAATTATATATTACCCCTCCGCTGAGGAATGGATTAGAAATTCGATATATATTTAAAAGATCACTTAAAAATTCCTCATTCAAACAAAACTATACATTTTCGTAAAGGAAAATGGATGAAATTTTATATAGAAACATGAATGTTCATATAGGTTGTGATTTCTGGGTGAAATAGTATGAAATTTGAGGTAAGGTCTAGCATTCTGAAATTATAATAATAATAATAATATATTGCATTTATATAGCGCCCAACCCCGTCGATGACAAGCTCTGGGCGCTTTAACAAACTCTTACACACACACACACTGTGTATAATCCCTTCTCCGTAATTCCATCACCCATTTCAGTAGCTCAGGGGGTGTAAAGCCTTCATCTAGATCACCCTTGGAGTCTACTTGAGTAGCAGCTTCAATTTCTGGTTCAGATTCTACTCTAGAATTACTTGAAGTTTTTATAAAACCTCCAACTGCCAATGCTTGAAACCTCACTATCTGCCATACCTAGCTCACTCAGTTTGTAAACAAGAACAAACTTCTGTATTTTGCAACTTTCACATGTCGTACGAGCCTACAAGGGAAATCACTCCCGAAACCCTTGGAAAAGAAATTATTATGCCCTCATGCATATTGGCATAATACTTTATTATAGATCCAAACTACCCCCAATCGTCTGCTATAGCGGTCTTGGTGCACATATTTAGGAAAATGCTGGGGACTGCTATGGCGGTCTGTAATGCTGGAAAGGTTCTAAAAAATGTCTCTTTGCAGAATGGGCACCTTGTTATATTTGAGACAGTGATATCAATTAGTGAATGAACTAAATTAATAATTATATTATACAGGACTGACTGATGCAGTTAAATGTTTTCTCTTATTTTTATTGCCTCATTAGGATGGGGACATTTCATTTAAAGTAAATTAAACCCTCATATTTTTCTCAGTTTCAGATTGTCATATTCAATGGAGCATTCAGAAAATGCTGGTTTCCAAAGCGATTCAAGTGAGTAAATATCAGATGGTTTCGAAGGAAAGGTGACAATAAGTTTAAGTTTAAATTTCATTGTTGGCCATGAATGCAATCAGTGGATTATCATATATGATAAATTAAGCTCTTTTCATGGCAATCTATAGTATAACATCTGCCAGCCAATATGAGCTTTTGTAGGTTAATATAAATTTTAGTACAAAATTCAGGAGGATTGTTTTGAAGTGAGAATGATACAGTAGCTTTCCCATTATCATAGGTGCCACTTTTCCGCTATATAGTGGAAAATCGCTATTTGAATTTTTGACTGAATCATTGATCTAAGTTTAAGAGACCGAGATCTAGTCTATCTTATTTTTGTGATTAAATGATATTTTATGCGTTATTGGCTATCAATCTTATATGGGTCAGTGCCAAAAAGCTCCAATAGAAACATGGACAGAGGGACTGAAAAATGTACAACACACAAAGAGGAAAAGAGACACATTCTGTGACACTTTGCCCTTCTTTGTTTTAGATTTTATAAGTTTTATGGCTGTAACTGTTCTTAATTTGGTGAAATGGGATGATCCAGAAAAGTAGCAATAAAGTCACTAATATGGCAAAGAATGCACATTTCACCTGTAATTGAGTGTTAAAATCATTACTGTTAGCCAAAAGTTTCAATGATGTATAAAAGAAGGCACTTAATGCACAAAAAATGCTGCTCTTTTGCAGTCACAGTAACGTCCGCCACAAAAGGCAAAATTAAAGTTTTTACAGTGTTGTTAATGAGGGCAGATTTTATCATGCACTACTGCTCCTATTGAGACTTGATTTAAATTTACTAATTTTACCGGTTAATTTGGATTTATAATTGCTACTATAAAAATTAGATAACTTTATTTGTTTATTTTGTGTTGGACGTTACAGGATGACAAACATTGAAAAGTAATGTAATTCCCCATTTTTAAGCAAGTATTTAATGGTTAAATACGGTTGACAATACAATGGACATAGTACTTCAGTTTGCATTGATAGCCGAGATAATTTGGATGGGACAACAAAAATTAGATGACTTTATTTCTTTATTTTGTGTTGGACGTTACAGGATGACAAACCATGAAAAGTAAAGTAATTCCCCATTCTTCAGCAAATATTTACTTGTTAAATATACAGTGACCATACAACGGACATAATACTTTAGTTAGCAATGGCAGCCAAGATAATTTAAATTTATTATTGGGACTACAAAAATTAGATGACTTTATTTCTTTATTTTGTGCTGGACGTTACAGGATGACAAACCATGAAAAGTAATGTAAATCCTCATTTTTAAGCAAGTATGTAATTGTTAAATATACAGTGACAATACAATGGACATAGTACTTCAGTTAGCATTGACAGCCAAGATAATTTGAATTTAATTCCAGTAAAATTAAGGATAATGCCAACATGATTATAGAAACTCTAGTGATGGTGGCCATTCACAGTGCCAGATTTCTCATTTTTCATCCTGTGTTCATTGCTGGGACTGGGAAAATGCATTTTTAGGGAACATGTTGCAAATAAACTTATCAGAGCAAGAATCAGACAAAAAAGAGACCAAAAAAATGTTGGTCATTACAAACAGATAGAGGAACGTGTCGGACGTTACTATTAAATATAGTGTGACGACAAAAATTTCAATTTCTCTGGAGATTTGTTGTTGCATTTCTTCATCTTGAAGCACCATCCTGTGCTCCCCATATGAGAAGGACTACATACAAACTACCAAAGACCTGTTTAGATGGACTGGGAAAATGAAATGTCTGTATTCTTGCAATGTGGCTGGACGTTACGGTGTAACTACAAAATACATGATTTCTCAAACTTTCTTTGTGAAGCCTGTGCAGCTGAAAACTGACCAGCCAAAGGCAACAATTCCCATTATTTGAAGGATAACATGTTATTAGAACACATGGTTAACCTGCTATTACATTGAGGTATTTCACAGTAGGCTCTTATTTTTTCATTAAAAGCGTGACACCACAAGTAATGTCCAGCCACTTTTTTTAAAACTAGCAATTATCACTTACTAAGCCCATGCAGAAACTTTTTTTGTTCAGTATTGTCATCTTGATTTATCACTCTAAACAAAACATACCTGCCAGAATCCACAGATAAAACAAAATACCCTTTTATTTTGGTTTTTCTGAGGTGCCATAGAATGTGTCCATTTTGAAAATGTAAAAAATCAGTCATTTTCCAAAATCAAATTCAAATTCGAAGAAAACGAGAAAGTCAACTGTGATCATCTTGCTCATGCAGGTTGTTGGATCAATTTTGAATAACCATGCACAAAGAAACCACAAATCGGAGCAAAAATGACTGAAATAACACGATCACAAAAAGGCATATGTGAAAAAGAGAGCTTTTTGGCATTGACCCATATGGAACTGTCTATTTCAGTGAGTCAAGGAAAATTAATAAAATAGCACTTTAGGTAATGCCAGATTGCGCTATTTATGCTTTATTTAAAAAAAAAAATCTAAATTGGGGGAGGGGTGCAAGTTGAAAAAAAAAATCCTCCTTTTTCATAATTCCTGATTGGCACCTATGCATTATACGCCTTTGTTTTCAAACAAAGCAGCCACCATGAAAGTTAGGCATTGACATTGACCATTTATCGATAAAAGGTCACTCATTTCTGTGTAAAAATAAAAATATATGAGACTTTTGGAATAGTTGTGGTTTGAAATCATTTACCATAGTGTAGACTCTAGTAAATATATATTTCTTTTTGGAAAACATCATCATTTGGTAAAACTGCTTTACATTCTGTAGATGTTAAAAAAAATGATTTAAATTTGTTTTAAATTACTGGGTAACGATTCATGGTTTTGCATCCAAGGTCAGACAAAGTCAAAGGTCATGTCATAGGCATTGACCTTGGCACCACCAACAGTTGTGTGGCAGTTATGGAGGGCAAACAAGCCAAGGTTCTGGAAAATTCAGAAGGTTCAAGGACAACTCCATCTGTGGTAGCATTTACCAAAGATGGGGAGAGGCTGGTGGGAATGCCAGCCAAACGTCAAGCTGTAACAAATGCAGCAAACACTCTTCATGCCACCAAGCGTTTAATTGGACGTCGCTTCGATGACGCAGAAGTTCAAAAAGATATGTAAGTTGGAAGGATAATGAAAATTTTTATTCATGATTGACATACCTTCCATACATTCCCCATACATTAATGCATTTAGATCAGAGTCCTGCCTAAATATGCATATAATTCGGAAGAGAGGAAAAACCATTGGAATTTTCTTGTTTTATTTCTTTTTAATTCTCCCTGTAAGCTTTCAAGTGTCTAGAGTGCCCAACTGTAAATGACTTTTGAAAAAAATGACATCAGAGGGAAAATGAATAGATAGTCATAACATTCCCACAAGAGTAAAAATTAATTCTTGTGTACTATTAGCATTGCCATAAAAATGAAGTGTGTAAGATGTTCATTGTAAGTGTAAATTCATGCCGTTGTGATATTTAACTGCACTATGCCCTTGTCAGTTGTAACAACTTTCCTATAGCAGTCATATCCTGGCTTATTCTAAATTGTAGCAGCTGAGTACTTTTGTTTTAATTTAGAATACCTTATTTTACAATGGAGTTACTACTACTATTTCCTGTTGCACCCACTGGTGCTTAGGGCAGCAACAAAGGATCTCCAGCCCTGTCTGTCCTGGGCCATCTTTGCGAGAGTTCCCCATGAGTGATTGAAGGATTTCATCTCTGCCTCGATTGTTCTCCGCCAGGTTGCCTTGGGTCTGCCTCGCTTGCGCCGTCCCTCCGGTGTCCACTGAAGTGCTGTTTTGGTTATAGAATTTGCTTCCTTTCGCAGCACGTGTCCAAGCCATCTCCATCGTCTCTTCGTGATGATGTTGGCTATTTCTTCTTGCTTGCATCGCCATAGTAGTTCCTGATTAGAAATCTTGTTTGGCCAAAAGATGCGGAGAATCCTACGAAGACATGTGGTGTGGAAGGAAGACAACTTGGCGAGGTCACCTTCTGTTATTCGCCAACACTCTGATCCATACGCCAACACTCTGACCCATACTTACAATGGAGTTAGATTTGTTTATTTTGTCTCATCTTCAGAAAAACAGTTCCCTACAAAATTGTAAAGTCTTCAAATGGCGATGCATGGGTTGAAGTCCAGGGCAAACTGTACTCCCCAAGTCAGATTGGCGCTTTTGTGCTAACAAAAATGAAAGAGACTGCAGGTAACTGGGTCCATGTGGCAGAAAAACAAAAGTGTTGTATTTGAACAAAAATAGTCATATTTATATCATATGGGAATCCGAAATAACATCATAGATATCATTTTTGAAATTGGTATTGTATCACATTTTGACAATGGTAATTACTTAGTTTAAATTACTTTTTGCTTTACTAGTGTAAGGATCCGTTCAAAGAACGGGTTGCATCTAGTTACTAAGTCGGCACACAGATTATGTAGATAAAGGTAGAAAACAACACGCACAATCGGCACACAGATTATGTAGATCTAGGTAGAAAACAACTCACAACTGGCACAGTAACACCCATATGGCCCGTACCTAAGGCAGACGGCACAGAAACTCATGCCTTCAAACTTTGAAATGCAACCAGAAGTTTAAAGTCGAAACAAAACAAAGACAGGAGGGAGGCCATCACTGTTGAGGAGAAAGCATTATTCGATATTTTTAGGCCTATTTTCATTTATTACAAAATTAGGATACTTCGCTTTCATGTCAAAGGAATAGACATAGTAGCAAAAAGAACTATATTTCAGATGTAATTTTTTCAGGTCTGGGCATTTCTTCCTCGCAGCAGTGAATTTTCCTTGCTGTTGTTTATAGATGTAGCTGCCTGAATCTTTAAACATGCAAGTTAACCAAAAATTCTTGTCACTGCGACTTAAAATTTACTTAATGCTTTTACAATATTTTCCAGACAGCTATTTGGGCTCAAAGGTGAAAAATGCTGTTGTCACAGTACCTGCATATTTCAATGATTCTCAAAGACAGGTAATATTTTTATGCTTTTGCCTATTTCACTTCAACTTAATCTTCCCTTATAGATTTTCTATTCAGATTTGTTAAACACTGTAGAAGGAGAATATCTCATTTTAAACGTGTTTGAGAAAAAAAAAATTGCCAAGGTAAAATTCTTCATTTGCGGAGCGATTTTATCTAAGTTGGTGTTCTCACTTTGAGATGACGTGCAGGATCCCAGATGTAGCATTATTAATCCACGGTCACAGCTGGACGAAATGAATGCTATAGCAGACTAAGTCCAATCCGCGTAGAGCAGCACGGTGGGTGGACCTGTGCACTATGATATAGTTTTGTTCAGTGGAATGCCCTCGCGTGAGAGGTTTTTGGTTGCAAGTTTATGTATTTGATATTTGCATGTTTTAAAGAGCGCAGAAATTTTTGGCCAGTTAGCCAGTTTTAGCAGTGTGTACTTGTCCACCTAGTCGAAGATTGTTTGCTGTGTGAATAATGGTGAGCGAATCAAAGTGGAAAATGAACACATTTTATCGTATTGATAATTGAGCTGGCATTAGAATGGAGCTTAGACTGTTACCAAAGCTGCCCCCCCCCCCTTTTTTTTTTTGGTTTAAAAAAAAATGAGATTGTAGAAAAATAATTATGAAATTAAATTCTCTCGACAGGCAACAAAAGATGCTGGTCAAATTTCTGGCCTAAATGTGTTGCGTGTGATCAATGAACCAACAGCTGCCGCTCTTGCTTATGGCATGGACAAAACAGAGGACAAAGTGTATGAATATTTCACTCTTGATATTTTGTCTTGTTTGAATCTCCCATACTCGTGTTTTTTCAAAAGACAAGTCTTAGCTACACATATATATTCTTGGACCATTTTAGACAAAGGTGGCTTAGTCTTTGCCCTCTAAGCGTCTATTCCCACTCTGGTCTGATGCCCATCCCAGAGGTGCCAATTGCGTTTACTCATTCCTTCACACTAATTGGAGCTCCCACGTTTGGAAGAATGGCAAATCTGAAATCGGATACATCACTGAATATTTTTTTTCAGGAGTTCACACACACCCCCCCTGTAAATTGTATCCAACAACCAAACTCCATTTTGTGCATATATCATGTGTGTCTGGGTAATAAGATGTCCGTTTCTTTACAGTAGTATTGAGTATACATTTATACTTGACAAGTACTATTAGTGAATGTATTGTGTCGGTGTGACGCAATCATAATGGCTGACAGGATGGTGAAAATATGAAAGGTTGGGTGGTTTAAAAAAAAAAAAATGCTGCTCCAAACAGCACCTTTCTGTCTGGTCTCTTGGTTGGCCAGTGCAAAGACACTCTACCCTGCACATACAACCTCATCAAATAGGCTTGCATGGAATTAACAGGGCGGAATTGTTTCATTTCAAGCCAAAGCATTGACCGTTTGAGATGACACCTTCGCTTGACCAAAGTGAAAGAGAATTATTCGAATAAAAGGGAATTACATCAGCTTCTTTACATGAAAAGAGGCGTAAACTGTATAGTAGGAATATAGGATCACAGCGGGACCACAGAAATCTTTCTGAAAAAGAGAAATTCTTTATTATCCGCTTTAGGTTTAAGCAGGTTCCACTGTATAATGAATGTTGCATATACCCTTTTTTGTACGGCACCAAAACATTTCACTTGCTTATGGAAATGTTTTTGTTTTCATTTTCAGAATTGCTGTATATGACTTGGGAGGTGGAACATTTGATATTTCCATCCTTGAAATCCAGAAAGGTGTATTTGAGGTGAAATCAACAAATGGTGACACATTCCTGGGTGGAGAAGATTTTGATAATACCCTTGTCAATTTCTTGGCTCAAGAATTCAAGAAAGAAGTAAGTTACGAACTGTCTGGTCAGGAAATATATTTAATGCAGTTCAGGACATCCAAACGTGTGTCTAATACTTTTATTAGGCAGTTCAGTGAAAAAATTCCGATTTCACCAAAGACCATGAAACTATACTCAAAACAACAGTCTTGATGCCCAGATTACAAATCTTTTTGAATTTTTCAAATATCTCCATTTGTTGCAAAGTTATGCTTTTTTTTTTTCTATATTTATTTTTGGCTTAATTTTAGCACTTTTGGTCAGGTCAGAAACATCTGCTACTGGTAACATGTGATCCAGTACAACCTGTTCCATGAACTGGTGCGCTAGCATGGTATCAGTGGGCGTGCACCTGTCGGTGCAAACGGCCAGGGCGGAGGAGGTTTCATCTAACCCAACGGCCACATGCTAGGGCACAATGTGACCCTCAGTATTTGAGTCCTTCATATTGGCCCCCGGTAGCGGTGTGGTCATAGGCTTGTTTGCCTAAATCACAGACGAAGAATTGAGCAAACTTCCCGGACGCAGCTTCGAAGCTGGCGGCAGCAGGCCAGTGGTTGATTGATAGGGCAGATGGCAATATACCGTCACTCTGGCCTGGATATCGTGACACAGAGCATCCACCAGTATTGGTATTCTTTGGTTTGGGTCTTTCACCCTAGTCAGTTGGGACTGCGAGGCTGTGGAGTAGCCTACAGGCAGCCGGTCAGGCAATATGACTGTCCCTCTGGCATCCTCCTGCACCTGGATACATTTCCAGTCATCTTGACCTTGTCTTGCCACTTGGATAAGTTGTGTCCAGGCGAGAGAGTGAGTCTGATGTTTGCGCAGCTCTTTTTCACTAAAAACAAACTCTTTGCGCCAGTCTTAACACTCACCTCGTCTTCTTTCATCTTTGCGTTCGTCTTCTTTCCTCTCAAAATTCCAACGGCGATGGGCGAGTGCGGTGGCAGCAGGTTTGGACAGACTGGAAGCTGTTAGCACAGAACTACACGTTGGTGGCTGTGGGCTATGGTCGCTTCATCGTCGATTGAAGTGGAGGCGTGGGGAGGCAGCACCCACAGTAGCTGAGCAGCCTTATTTAAGGATAGCACTGCTCACCTCAACTGAGGAAGGGGCTAGAAAAGGTGCCCTAAAGAAAGCCCACTTCACATCACCCTGACTGGTATACCGCGACCAGTGGGGATCCCTTTTTGCGGTCGAAACAAAAAGAAATTCAGCTTACTCAGGCTAGGAGCCTGGAATATACGCACACTACAGGACAACTCAAACAACCCGGAAAGACGCACTGCACTTATTGCCATTGAGCTCAGCAGGTACAACCTGGACATAGTGGCACTCAGTGAAACCAGACTCCCTGATAGTGGCCAACTCAAAGAGCTCAGTGGTGGATACACCTTCTTCTGGAAAGGCAAGGGTGCAGTCGAACCGAGACAGCATGGTGTTGGGTTTGCAATTAAAAATGACCTTGTCAGAAACTTGCAGTCCATGCCAATTGAAATAAATGACAGGCTAATGACACTCAGGATCCCAGTTGGGAAAAGCCAGTCAGCCACCCTCATTAGCGCATATGCGCCCACCATGACAAACCCAGATGAAGCCAAAGACAAGTTCTATTCTGATCTAGAATCTGTCATATGCTCTGTCCCGGCAGCTGATAAGCTGATTCTCTTGGGGGACTTCAATGCTAGGGTTGGCTCCGAAATCTCAGCGTGGCCAAATGTTTTGGGCCCTCATGGAGTTGGTTCATGCAATAACAATGGGTTGCGCTTACTTACTTTGTGCGCTGAATTTGGCCTGTTCATTACCAACACAAACTTTAGTCTCCCCGTGAGAAACAGAACGTCATGGATGCATCCCCGCTCAAAGCATTGGCATCTCATAGACTATGTCATTGTGAGGAAGACTGACAGAAAGGATGTCCTTGTAACAAAGGCGATGTGTGGTGCCGAGTGTGGAACTGACCACAGACTCATTGTTTGCAAGCTCAGACTAACATTGAGGCGCAATAGACGCCCTCAAGGGAAAGCGCCACCTAAACGCCTAAATGTTTCAAAACTCTGCTCAGCTGAGAAACAGCGAGCTCTCCTCAGAACTCTCCTCAAAATTGGATTGTGTGACTTTTGACCCTGAGAACATTGAACAGAGCTGGACTGACCTAAATACGACTGTACACTCTTCAGGAGGCGTGGGGAGGAATATACCTGAGCACAGTTGGTTTTCCTGTCCGCAAGCATCAGGACTGGTTCAATGATAATGATAATGAAATCAAAGTGCTCATCAAAGAAAAAAATAGTCTCATCCAAGCTCACTGCAGTGACCCCTCTTCCACAGCAAAAGCTGATGCACTGCGTGCATGTAAGGGTGTACTCCAGAAGAAGCTGAGGAAAATGAAAAATGACTGGCTAGAAGAGCGAGTAAGAGAAACTCAGAAATATGCCGACACAAACAACACTAGAAAGTTCTTTGAGAGCCTCCGAGCTGTGTTTGGACCATCCCGCTCTGGCACTACGCCACTTCTTGCGTCAGATGGTTCAACACGCATTGTTGAATTGAATGCCATAATTCAGCGTTGGGCAGAACATTTCGGAGGTGTGCTAAATCGGCCATCAAATATAAATACTGAGTCCATTGACCGCCTCCCTCAGACTCCTATTAATGCAGCTCTTGCCAAGCCATTCACAGCAAATGAGAACCGGACTGCCACAAATCAGATGTCCTTTAACAAATCACCAGGCGTGGATTCAATTCCTGCTGAGGTGTATGCCTCCGGTGGAGAAAAGCTTATTGAAAGGCTGACCGAGTTGTTCAATCATATGTTGAAGCAGGGAAGCTGCCACAGGACTTCAAAGATGCTTCAATCATCCATCTGTACAAAAACAAAGGGGACAGCCAACTCTGTGACAACCATCGGGGAATCTCTCTACTTTCAACTGCTGGCAAAATATTGGCAAGAATGCTTCTGAATCGCCTTCTTGATCACCTCTCGTCAAATGACTTGCTTCCCGAGAGCCAATGTGGCTTTCGTAAAGAGAGGGGAACGGCGGATATGATCTTTGCTGCCAGACAGATTCAGGAAAAATGCATGGAACAAAATAAAGCGCTGTACATCACATTTGTTGACTTCACAAAAGCATTTGACACAGTGTGTCGTGAAGGCCTGTGGAAAATCTTGGCAAAGTTTGGGTGTCCACCCGAATTCATCACAATAGTGCGCCAGTTTCATGATGGCATGCAAGCTGCAGTCAAAAGTAACGGCAGTGTTTCAGAGCCCTTTGCTGTCACAAATGGGGTAAAACAGGGTTGTGTCTTAGCCCCAACTCTATTCAGCATCATGTTCTCTGCAATGCTACAAGAAGCCTTTAGCTCTCCTCCTCAAGGGGTAAGCATCAAGTACCGAACTGATGGCAGTCTATTCAACCTCAGGAGACTTCAGGCAAAAACCAAAACCAAAAGTACTCAAGTCTGTGACCTACTATTTGCTGATGATTGTGCACTTCTGGCACACGATGAGGATAGCATGCAAAACTGTGTTGATAAGTTCTCTAGTGCCTGTGACAACTTTGGCCTCACAATAAGCACAAAGAAGACGGAAGTGCTCCATCAGCCTACTCCAGACGACAAGTATCCTGTGACCCCAAATATCAAAGTCCATGACAGTCTTCTGAAGGTGTCGGAGAACTTCACCTATCTTGGCAGTACACTGTCTTCCACGGCTCGTGTTGATACTGAAATTCCCTCAAGAATCAGCAAAGCCAGCTCTGCATTTGGCAGGCTTCGAAAGAGAGTATGGGATGTTGCCGGCATTCGCACAGACACTAAGCTGAAAGTGTACAATGCTGTGGTCCTTCCCACCCTACTCTATGGGGCTGAAACATGGACAGTGTACCAATCGCATGCCAGAAAACAAATCACTTTCATCTGGCCTGCCTTAGAAAGATCCTAAGGATCAAATGGCAGGATAAAATTCCAGACACTGAGGTCCTCAATCGTGCCAAGGAATTGAGCATCTTCTGCCACCTGAAAAAAATTCAGCTACGTTGGGCAGGACATGTTGTCAGAATGCCCGACTCCAGACTCCCTAAGCAAATCTTCTCCTCTGAGCTCTCCAATGGAACGAGGAATGTTGGGGCCCCAAAGAGACGTTACAAAGACACTCTCAAGCAATCACTGAAGGCCTTTGCCATTGATGTGAGTGAGTGGGAAAAGCTCTCGCTTGATCGAGCAAATCGGAGGGCGGCCCTTACCAGAGGCAGCAAAGCATGGGAAGCTGACAGAGTCCAGCAGGCTATCAAAAAAAGAGAACGGCGCAAGAAAAGGCCCAGTGGTACTGAACCAACGGAGCACTCTTGTCACTTATGCGGAAGGGTCTTCAGGGCAAAAATAGGACTTATTAGTCACATGAGAAGCCATAAGTCATGAAAGAACAGTCTTTCCATTCTGTCCTCTGTGTCCTTTACTTCTCTTTATTGTCCATGTGTTGAAATTCTCAACAATTTCTGTTCTTTATTCCTCTGGTGTTGTTAAGGTCATCATCATACCTGATGGACGAACTATTATTATAATTTTAGCACTAGCGGCTGTGACTGGATTTTCATAAAATTACACGTGTCAGTCCATAACTTCGCAACCAATAAAGATAATTTCTATTATCATACAGCATTATGTTCGTTACCATCTCCACATGAATTTAAAAGACACAAACAGTTATATATCTTCATAGGGCAATTTTTAATAATTTCCAACATGAAGTAGTATGAAATTTGAAACATTCCATGATCGGATTCTCATAAAATTTCACGCTTCACTCCATACCTTCTCAATCATTAAAAGTAAATGCAATCATTTTGTTTGGTTTTGTTTGCTACCATCTGCACATGAATTTAAATGATAAAGACTATTCAACATCTTAGTGGAACAATTTTTATATGTAATTTCTAAAGGAAATATTATGGCTGAAAAATTTCACGAATGGATTCGCGTGATATTTCACGTTTATGTGCATAACTTTGCAAGCCATTAAAATGTTCAATTTTTATACAGCATTTTGCTTGTGTTTGTACAAGATTTTAAAAGGCGAAGCATACTAAGAAAAACTTCCTTCAATTGAAAATGTTTAAAATGTAAATTACAAAATTAAACCGCCGACCGGCGCTGCACTGTAGCGATGACGTGCCTGCTCCAGTTATAACTGGGCTGCAATGGCACAAAGGCAAATTTCCCAAATGGAATTAAAGAGTTATACAAATACAAAATACAAATATATATATATATGGCCTTTAGCGTCTTTACAGACGGTCTTAGCAGCTAGAATATTCACTTTCACTTTGACTGACAGCTTCTCTCGTGGCTTATTCTACCAATGTTTGACCCGAGAGTGCGATGGCAGTGATTGCAGGTCAGTCTTTTGGGTTCACTTTGGCGAGTGTTTTCATTCCGCCTCTGTCGTTTTGTCAGGTATGTTTCCTTGAAGTCTATTGCGAGCGTGCCACTGCGCAATTTTTGTCTCCATCTGCTTCGATCATTTGCAAGGTTCTCCCATTCATTGGGGTCGATGTTGAATGCTTTCATCGTGACCTTGCAAGTGTCTTTGAATCGCAGATGTGGCCTACCTCTGGGTCGGTTGCCAGTAGCAAGTTCCCCGTAGAGAATTTGTCTGGGGATGCGATCATTTTCCATACGGTGGAGATGTCCAAGCCACCGCAGTCTTTTTTTGCCTAGGAGAGCCTGAGTTGATGGAATGTTGGCTCGGCTCAGAACTTCGATATTTGAGATCCTGTCTTGCCACTTGATCTTGAGAATTTTGCGTAGGCAGCGCAGGTGGAAGGAGTTGAGGGATCTTTCATGTTTGGAGTAGGTGGTCCATGTCTCTGAGCCATACAGCAGGGTGCTTAGGACGCAAGTTTGGTACACGAGTACCTTTGTTTTGATGGTCAGCTTGCTATTGTTCCACACCCTTTTTGAGAGTTTGCCAAAAGCTGTGGCCGCCTTTCCTATTCTGGCATTTATTTCAGTTGTTATGTCTGTGCTACCACTGATGGTTGAGCCTAGGTAGCAGAATTTTCCCACTTGCTCCAGAGGAGAGCCATTCAGCATGATTGGGTTGGGGTTTCTCAAGCCTTGTGTCAAAACTACAGTTTTTGAGACACTGATCTTTAGCATGAATTTGTCACAGGCTTTGGCAAGGCTATTGATGAGAGCCTGGAGCGTGGTTTCATCGTGGGCCACGATTGCAGCATCATCTGCGAAGAGGAGCTCTTGTAACATAATATGCTCTGTACGAGATTTTGCTTTTAGTCTGGCAACATTAAAAATGGAGCCGTCCACTCTGGTGTTAATAAGTACTCCACCTGAACATTGACCAAAGGCATTCTTGAGTAGGGCTGCAAAATATATACCAAATAAGGTAGGAGCAAGAGCACATCCCTGCTTCACACCGCTGTTTACAGCAAATGAATTGGATGTGCAGCCTTCAAAGTTGACACATGCCCTCATGTCAGTGTGGAAGGATGCAATAAGTTTTAGCAATGTTGGTGGACAGCCTATGGATTTAAGGACTGCATACAGGCCAGATCGGCTTACGGTGTCGAAAGCCTTTGTTAGGTCCACAAAGCATGTTATAAGCGGCCTGTTTTGTTCTTTACATTTTTCTTGGATTTGCCGAAGTGCAAATATCATGTCAATAGTTGATCGTTTGCTTCGAAAGCCACATTGTGTTTCTGGTAAGACTTTTTCCGCCAGTTGTTGAAGGCGGCAGAGGATGACGCGAGCAAAAGCCTTTCCAGTAATGCTGAGGAGGGATATGCCTCGATAGTTGTTGCAGTCGCCTTTGTCTCCTTTGTTCTTGTAAAGTGTGACAATTTTGGCGTCTCTCATATCATGTGGTATCACGCCTTCTTTCCAACACTGCAGTAACAGATTATACAGGTGTGGTAATAGTGGGCCTTTTAGGTCTTTTAATACCTCTGCAGGAATGTTGTCACTTCCTGTGGCTTTTCCAGCAGACAGGTGGTCGATTGCATTGGAAAGCTCGACTAAGGAAGGTTCAGCGTCAAGTTCGGCCATTATTGGCAGTTTTTGGAGGTGTTCCTCAAAATCTGGTGGAATATTTTTCTCAGTTGAATACAACAGAGAGTAATGCTCTACCCACCTATTCAGTTGTTCATTTTTATCTGTGATGGGTTCACCATTTACAGACTTAAGTGGGGCGCTTTTGGTGATGATTGGTCCAAGAGCTACTTTCATCTGACTAAAGGCGGTTTTCATATCTCCCTTTTCATTTGCCTCTTGTATGCTGTTACACAAGTCTGTCCAGTATTTGTTGGCGCAACGTCTTACCTCCAGCTGAAGTTTAGCTTTTGCATTTTTCAAACAAGTTTTTGTACTCTGATTGCAATTTTTGTTATACTCATTGAAAGCAGATTTCTTTTGCTCAATGAGAGGTAGTAGAATTTCGCTGTTCTGGGCTACCCAGTCGTTGTTTGAAACTTTATGCTGTCCAAAAGACTTGATGGCACAGTCATGAATTTTTGAACTGAGAGTGTTCCATGTTTCATCTACCGAGTCACATTGGCTGACATTATCCATGCTTTCAGCAAATAACTTTTCAAATGACTTTCTATTTGATTCATCTCTGATTGCTGTTACATTGATCTTAGGGATTGAAGGGGCTTTTGATCTGTATATTTTCTTGGCCGAAATTTTGATTTTGCTGACTACCAGTGCGTGGTCGGTGTCACAGTCAGCACTGTGGAGGGAACGAGTTGTTTTTATACAGCCCAAACTCTTCCTCCTTGAGAGAATAAGATCTAATTGATGCCAATGGCCAGACCTGGGATGGCGCCATGATGTTCTTTGGCATCTCTTAAGGTCAAAGTACGTGTTTGTAACACATAATGAGTTTACGGAGCATAGCTCCAGAAGGCGCTGCCCGTTTTCGTTGATGTTGCCAATGCCGAAGTGCCCAATGCACTTTGGCCATGCGGAGTGATCTGCTCCCACTCGAGCGTTAAAGTCACCCAGAATTAGCAGGCCTTCGGTGAGAGGGATGTTGTGGAGAGTCCTCTGCAATGCCTCGTAGAAAATGTCTTTGGTTTCGTCAGAGGAGGTAAGTGTTGGGGCATAGACACAGATAATGTTGGTAAAACCAGACCGGGTGTTCAGTCTGAGTGTCATGATGCGTTCTGACACTCCAATTGGAGTTGCGATCGAATTGATAAGGGAGTTTTTTACGGCGAAGCCCACGCCGTGGATTCTCGGCTGTTCGCTGCTAAGGCCCTGCCAGAAGAAGGTGTAGTTTTCTTCTTTGACTGACCCGGAGTCGGGAAGTCGAGTTTCTTGAAGGGCAGCGATGTCGATGTTTAGTAGCTGAAGTTCTCGATCAATAATTTGGGATTTCCTGATGGAGTCAATATCAGTGAGATCTTGCTGTTGCAAGCCTGGGCGCATTGTTCTGACGTTCCAGGTACCAAGTTTTAGTATTTTTCTGTTTTTGCCAGGTGCACACTTTACGTCAGCTTTTTGACTTTTGGTCTAGCTCCAACCACCTTATGAAGCAGGCTGACGTGGCGAAACAACACCCAACTGCCTGGGGGCTGCCCAGGTTACGGCGGGCGGTAGTTGATCAATGCAGCTGAAAAGCCGCTCCCACCGACAGAGGGGACCCCTGGCGCTCATCCGTACGCCAAATGGATTGAGCTTATCACCGGTAACTGCCACCTCCCGTGTTGTGCCCATCCGTAACGGATGGCTGGAGTGTCCTCTCCAAATCGGAAATGGGTGGGCTTATAGAGGAGAGACAGACGCTTGCCAAGCCCGAGCAAACGCCTCCTCGTTTTGCTGCCTTGCCTGGGCTATTTTTAAGAGATGGTGCTTTGCCCAGAGGCACCACCCCTCTCTCTGCCATTCTAGTTAAACCCAAGGGAGAGACCAGGTCAATACATTTGGAACTAGTCCGGCTGCAGGAGATGCTGGAAGCCAGTTTGATGCAGTTCTCCCTGACAACCACCTTCGGGTCTCCACTCCTGATTTTCTGTCTGGGTTTACTCCCATAGCCTTTGCTATCATAGCAACACACAAGGCAGTGTGGTATTTGTATTCAGGGTTACCTTCCCCTAGTCTTCCTCTCTCCCGAGATGACCCACAAGACAGTGGGGGTGACAGTAGCAGGCTGTATTGTGTACTGTCATACAATAGCAGAAAACTCTGGCCTGACATTAGAAAATACAAATACAAATACAAATTAAACAAAAAATTAAATTCCATGACACAAACATTGTCCATGTTACCCAGGTACTCAATGTAGATCTGTGTATTTTTTTATCAACCAAAAACCAAACTATAAAAGAATAAAGAGACTCATACTGTTACTAGTATTCACTCATCAAAAAGCCATTGTCCACAGATGGGCTACAGAACCTACAAAAAAGTTATGCATTCAAGAATAACATCAGCAAAAACATGTCTGCACCAAAATATAATCGACAGAATTAAATTCTGATTCAGCCATTGCCCAATAGCCAAGCTCTAACTTATCCTCATTCACGTCATTATACTTGTCATGTGGAAAAAAAAAAAATCAGATGAAAAGAACAAAGTCTGAAGTGACAGGCCTACTAATAATGTAAACACACAACAAGGTAGCTATACTCATCAAAGCATTAATAAGTGATAAAATACTAAGTCTGATTAGATAAGCAAGTATAGATCCAATGAGAGGAGTCTTCTATTCTACTAGTACTACAGTAGATTTAGACAATAAAAGATTTGGAGCTTGTGAAATGTTCCCCCTATTATTATTAATAAGTATTTTATTGGAGTCAACCATCTTATAAACAAATACAGAAAAAAACAAAATAAAACAAAACAAGAAAAATGTACCTAAACATGTTTTCAATTATACTGTCAAATTATTATGAATGGCACTGACGTGATATAAACGAGATGCCGAAGTTACAAAGCGCCGATTGAAACAGAGCGAGAGGATGAAGGTGGGGGCGAACGTCTAACGGCGTTGAGTGTAAAGATGCATTTTCGGACAAAGCCCAGCGCCTTGCTGCATAGTTCAGTTAACTGAATTTTTACCACATTTGGGAGAAAATGTCGTTAAAAAGACTGAAGTGAAGTTTCAGAAACCTAAGACAAGTAGATTTTATGCACTCACAGAACGAAACAAAAAGGACGGTTTTCGAGACCATGTGAATGCGCGACAGTCACGGCTGGTCACAGTTGGCTACAGGCGAAAAAGGCTGCAGCGCATGAGCCTATCGGAGGGTCACTGAACTGCCTACTTTTATAAATTATGAAAATTCTGTGGATCCTGTGGCATGGCAACGTACAAAAACTGAAAGGCAATACAGTAGTTTCCGTCTAAGAACCCGGTCAACGGGAGACAGAAAAAGCGGGTTCATAGACGTACCGGGCACTTAGGCGGATACAATGAGACCCAGTGATACCCTGTGTAATAACCATGGTCAGCCCTCAGTACATGTACATGTGCCATGCAAACCAAGCGCGTGGTCAATTACGCATAAAACTCTGCCCTTCGAGTCAGACAACAATAGATGTTAGGTAATGACTATGCTAATTTAGTGTAGGAGTGGCCTGCTTGCACACGAAAGACGTAACTGGGCTCCATCCTTTGTACGGTTCGCCTCCCCCATCTTCCCTCCACCCATTCTCTTTCACCGGACTGTGTGGCTTTGTTCTATCCCGTATACTTGAAAGAGAATTTTGTGTTTAATATCGACATTTTATGTAAAAGTGTGCTTGTCTCACGGTCAAATGCCGGGTTCTTAGGCGGATTTTTCATTTCAGAGCGGGTTCTTACGCATGTGAATTACAGTGAAAAAATTCGGTTTCGCGGCAACAGCGGGTTCTAAGGCGGATCAGGTTCTAAGGCGGCGAGTTCTTAGACGGAGACTACTGTAGTAAATTCTGTCACTGTAAACTTGGGCTGCCTACAGAGATGTCACACTGCTGTCAGGGGGGTGGATTCCTCTTCCCTGTTCACAGAGAAGTTGACAGTGAGGTTTTGTGCATTTTTGTCACACTCAGTATTTTAGTAACCTTTATCAGGTCAGTGTTCTTTCCTTCTGGGCAGTTTTTTTAATTTCATGATGAAATATCACCTAGGCAGATGCCCTAGAACTTTTTTACTTTACAGTATTGATTCAGTTGGATAGCCACCGTCATGAATACATTGATTTGTTTCAGCTGTAGCACATAAAGCTGTTTTGATTATGCTTTTTTTTTTTTTTTTTGTATTATTACAGCAAGGACTAGACATCACAAAAGACAGCATGGCAATGCAGAGATTGCGAGAAGCTGCAGAGAAAGCCAAGTGTGAACTTTCTTCTTCTATGCAGGTATGACGAGTTGATAGCGTGTTAGAAAAGAGAATGGGTAGTGATTTGGGAGGAGCTTTTACTAATTTATAGTGATTTTGTCTGCCAGAATGTCTTTTTTTAGTACTTGACATCTCAATGTATTATGTTCCTTTCACTCTCTAAAGACTGAACATGATTTATCTTCAGCCCTTAAATTGCTACTGCTTAGGCGTTGTCAGTTGATTTCTTAGAAATAATCCTGAAAAAGAATTGCTGTGTAAAAATTGTGCTTTCCGATCATAAACATGGTTTGAACTGGCTCATTAATATGAGAAAGTAGATCGGATTACTTGGAGCTTTATCCTTAGTGGCAGCTGCAGAAATTTGGGCAACTGTCTTTCTTGACTTGACCTCCATGCGGTGATGTTGAATTTTTCGTCATCAGCATTACATACATCAAATGTAAAATGGTGACATTTTTTTTTCTGAGCATGGATAGGAACGGGCAGGGACTTGTGCCAATCATGGATTGTTTCATGGGATGATAAAATAAAGAGAAATTGAAATATATTTAATAGATGTTGTGTCGCTTGGTAACAATTATTTCCAATTTTGTACATTGTTATTCGTTTCCGTGTTTCCAGCCATATGAACTAAATTAGTGTCGTTGACCCTAAACTTTGTTGTTCTTTCTTTGTTAAGAAAATTTTCATTTAAATGTAGAAATCAACCACGCTCAGATCCAGTTGGCATGCATGTTTATTCTTTTTTCAGACAGACATAAATTTGCCCTACCTGACGATGGATGCCTCCGGACCAAAACACATGAACCTAAAGCTTTCACGATCCAAATTTGAATCAATTGTGGATGGACTGGTTAAACGCACTGTGGGGCCCTGTCAGAAGGCATTACAAGATGCCGAAGTAAAGAAATCAGATATTGGTGAGGTCATCCTCGTTGGTGGCATGACCAGAATGCCCAAGGTATTAACGTCAACATTTTCTTGTTTGAGTTTCTTTTTCAATAAACCGGAGGCCAAAAATTAATTAAAAATAAATAGGGGAGACTGGCACTTTTTCGCCATGTCAACAGAATGTCTACTTTTAGAATCCCGCTATGGAGGTCACATCGTGCGACAAATCAGAAAGTATTTCCCATGCGTGTCGTGCAATACTGAGACCAAGTCATTATAGATGTTTGCGCACGTGGTTTACAGTGTAATCATTGGCATCGTGGGTGACAGTCTGCAAGCGTTATTAACATTTGAAAGGCATTGTTGAACTGAAGAGATTCAAATATAAGGAATGGTTCAGATTATGAGCAGAAACAAAATTGTTCCCAGATAAAGGTATATTTTATGTGACCACGTCACACTAGACTAGTTGAGGGAAATTCGCCATGCCTAATCGGTAGTTTTTTGCCACCAGGGTAGCGTGTTTCTTTGTGCATTCTTCCAAATTTTCCTGTCCCCTCTTTGTCACATTTTAATCTTTAAGACCATGAGAAGGAAGTGGAAAAAGCCGCTAAGGAGAGGAAAGAGAAAGTTACAATAAGAGAAAGGAGAGGAGAGGAAGAAAGGGGAAAAATGAAAAGAACAATTTCATTAAATTTATTTCCTGCGTTAACTTTTTAAACGAATAAATGTTTAACATTCTTTCACATCATTTTGTTCTTGTGCACTACTTCTGAGTATGGTAATTTGGATGTGTGGTGTATTCTCATACATGATGTATGTTATGTTTACAACTGCGGCCACATCAATCTAACTCATTCATTCTTTTCTTTTTACTCGTACCTAGTTTCTTTCCCACTCTCTCCTCTTTAAGTTAGTGGAACTTTCCTATTATGATCTGAAGGTTGGTTTTCTTGCCATGCGTTATCTACTGTATGACTTTGCATTCATTTTTCTTTTTTGGGGGGGTTAAACTTCGTAATAAGAATAAAAATGATAAAAATATCATGTTTAGACATTCATAATCAAGGCCCTCAGCAGCAGAAATAATGAAAACTTGATACCGGACCTTAATAAAATCACATGATGGGGTCTTGTCATGATTTGTCTCTGGGGTGGAAAGGATAAGCTCACCATGGTGATGGAAAAGAGACTGGAGAATTTTCCCCAAGGGGTGGCGAAATAGTACCGACTAGGGTCGATCATGAAAAAGCCACCTCCTACCTTTGCACTCAGAATGATTGCATGAACATTTTTGCATTCACTCGTGCTTTGCCCCTGGAACCAAAAAAAAGTTACATAAGGGCCATTTCAACATGTAATATACTTTGTATGAGACCAAAACGGAGCAATGCTTTTTTGGGATGGCGAAAAAGTACCAATTCCCACTAAATATTTAAGAAGAATTTATTGTTGGACTGAATAGACTTGCAGGAAAAAAGTTAATGTGGTGAATATTCTTTTTTCATTATAATTGTGTTGTCAGATTGATAGACCACATGAACATGATGTTTACTGATATCTTTTTTTGACATTAAAATGGATTTTATACACCAATTTAGTTAGTTACAGATGAAAGAAATGTGTCTCCATATTTGTTTGCACTGATTGAAGTGATACAAAAGTATACTTTTTAATGCAGATTTAATCACAATGCTTCAAATTTCCATTCTGTAATTAGGTTCAGTCCACCGTTCAAGAACTCTTCGGCAGGACGCCAAGCAAGTCTGTCAATCCCGATGAAGCTGTGGCCATTGGAGCTGCTATCCAGGTATAGTATGTCATGCTGTTTAGAAAAAATAATGCAAGTTGTGAATGATAAGAAACTGAACATGTTTCAAGGAGGTGGCTGGAAACTGTTTGCGCACACCATAGTATTAGCCTTTTTCGTAATTTCCTGTTTTTTTGCAGATGCTGTATTTATCATAGGTGCCTTTTTTCTGCTATATACCATTTTTCAATTTTTTCCAACTTTCGCCGCTTATGTGTTATTGACTATCAATTTTATTATTATGTAACTGTCTATTTCAGTGAGTAAAGGAAAATTAATAAAATAGCACTTTAGGTACCGCCAAATTGTGTTATTTATGCTTGATTTAAAAAAAAAAATTCTAAATCCCCCCGGCGAGTCGAAAAAAAGTTCCTCCTTTTTCATAATTCCTGGGTGGCACCTATGATTTATTAGAGCGAGGATATGATGCAAGAAGTGGGGAGAGGGGCGCAAATAATAAATCTTGACTTTAAAGTACCAAACCATCATTGGCCCATTTAGATCTTTAGCATACTGAATTGGATGTTTGCTTATTATCAATATGACTGGAGAGAACTTGGGATCTTATGGGGTAAGTAAACATATGGTCCCCATCACAATGTGTCTTGTCTTCTCATGCTAGTTATATAAGTGACAGGAATAGTAGATTGGAACTAGTATCAGTGTCAGTCTGATTGCATGGAAGACATGAGGAATTGGATTGTGTGCTGATATCCACTTGTATGCCATGTTAACAACTCATTGTTTTCATGTTTGTCAATAATTAGGGAGGAGTTCTTGCCGGTGATGTAACAGATGTTTTGTTGCTGGATGTTACCCCATTGTCTCTTGGCATTGAAACTCTCGGAGGTGTTTTCACAAAACTCATCAATAGAAATACCACTATTCCTACTAAGAAGAGCCAGGTAAGAAAGTGTTTGTTACGTCTCGTTTTATTTTTCATTGACTTAGTAAATACTACTGAGAATGTGCACCTGTCAGCAGCTGGCATGAATACCAAACTGTAGGATGGCTGTGTGATGAAAAGGATTTCATGTAGCACACTATCACAGTAAATGTTTCTGATCATTTACTGCACCAACAGTATGTGAAAGCCTTTGTGAAAAAATCATCAGCTAGAGAGTCTATCTCACCAACTTTGAATTGACATACAGGTCCAGTTTCATCCTCTAGTTAAATTCTGCGAGCGTCAGTTCTGCACATGGTGCATTTGTAAATTGTGCTCGTCTAAAATCTGTTCAGAAAAAAATAAAATGGATAAGTAAAAGAAAACATGCCTGGGTATGTGTGTGTTTTTTTTAATGATGCAAAGGCAATATTCTCTTCTGTTTTATCCAAAAAAAAAATGCTAACCACTTGATTAGTAAAACATACCAGTACATTGCTTGATAAGTCTATGAGAAGGAATTGCAGCTAAAGCACTGTCACAATAATTTGCAGGTTTTCTCCACGGCTGCAGATGGACAGACACAAGTAGAAATCAAAGTTCACCAGGGAGAACGAGAAATAGCTGCTGACAACAAACTGCTGGGGCAGTTCACACTGGTATGTAGGATCATTTCTGGTTTTTTAACCCTCACCCTGCGCATTTTGCCGCCCATGTTTCCCAAGCGCTCACGCCGCACGGGTGGTAAAAGTCGGCAAGGTCAAGCTGACCGCGCCATGCGCAAGCTGCATTTTCACGCGTCAGGTCACTGAGAAGTAACCACCGTGTTATTGTTCACTGTTTCTCTTCTAAATCAAAGGCATTGTGACATGGACATGTTAACCAGTGAACCACTGGCCAGAATCACAAAGACTAAGCTTTCAAAGGCTCTCCCCACACTTTCAAAAGATGTAACATCGACATGCGAACTGTTGCTCAACAAATTTGCAATATTATCTCATTTTTTCACCAGCTGACCACCATCTGGAGTTGTCTGTATCTAAGAAACAAGCTCTGAAATAATCTTTGCCCCAAATGCCCACGTTGGTTTATTAGTATGTGTCAATCAGGATGAAACCATTTGGCTAGGGCCTGGGAGAGCGTGACTAGTTATCATGCTTCGTTCTCACGAAAACTACAGCTGTCAGTTTGGAATCATAAGTCAGATCATTGGTTAGAGACAGACAGACTAAAGTTTTGCTGGTTAATTCATTATCAAGCGTGATAAGGCATACCGATCAATAAAAACCGAACCACGTGGACAGCGTTTGTGGTCATCGCATAGCAGCAAGGGTCAGTGACCCCAGATAAGATTCTCTGTGAGTAAGGTCACTGACCGGGCAGCGGGCTTTACGGGTAGCGCGTGGGATGTGAGTTAAAATTTCTTTTTTTAATCAGCTGTGGAAATTGGCAAATTTTCATGCAAATAGGAATTATAATGAGTTTATGAAACTCCAGATACATCATTCCAGTGATAAGTGTAGGTAGCAAAGTGACCACAGTCGTGTTTATTTGTAGATCTGACATTTGACTACTTATCAATGGTTAAAATGCCAGTCTGAAGACTAAAAATCACACAACAAAACAATTACGAGTTCTAAGCCAGATCAAAAGAAAAAGGAAAGAAAAACAAAGCTTTTCTCTTGGATCAGTGTTTTAAAAGGCCAAAATATTTAAAGATTATTCGTAAAACAGGTTATTTGGAGCTTTTGTGACACTTTTCTGTATTTTTAAGTCACCCATTTAACTACAGCTAAATGAAATAATAAAGTAGAAACTGGAGTTTTATCAGCCAATTTTCAGTATGTTTTTTTCCCCCAGATACAGACATACATCATCAACTTTTTTGGTTGTTTTTTTGCATGTTTAACACCAGAGATGCCTAGAGCAGACAATGTTTGAAACTGATTTCTTTTGTACATTTTTGTGATTGTAGGTGGGCATCCCCCCTGCCCCACGTGGGGTTCCTCAGATTGAAGTCACTTTCGACATTGATGCCAATGGTATTGTCAATGTGTCTGCGAGGGATAAGGGAACAGGAAAGGAGCAACAGAGTAAGTCACTTTGAAGTATAATTATTATGACTGTGAAGTTTTACTCTTTTTACTCAAAATTGGAGTGGAGAAAGAAGATTCAGTGGAGAGAATGAAAAAAGCAGTCCAGAATATGTGTGAAGCTGAACTCTAGGTAAAATATGTTTGGCTGTTGTAAATAATTTCATATCAAGTTTTGTTTGAATCCTTCATTAGTTTTAATGATTTTTAAAATTTGTTTTTAAATAAAATTATTGTGACTAAAAAGTGTAGACTTGAAGTTGGTATGTTTGGAAAAATTCATGTCTTTTTTTTGCCTCTTTCACCAGTTGTCATTCAGTCATCTGGAGGATTGTCAAAGGATGAAATTGAAAACATGGTCAGAAATGCAGAAATGCACGCAGAGGAAGACAAAAAGAAGAAGGTGAAGTTTTTTTTTTGTTTTTGTATTATTGTCACATTGAAAAAGTGTGCAGTTGTCTGTTTCCATATTTCTTTTAAGTTTACATTAATAATGGTAATCATGTGAAGGCTTGGGGCAAAATTTGGCAACATGGTAGACGCATATAATACATGTGCCTTAACTGTTCATCAGTTTTTGGCTAGGCACTTTTGAGCGCCATTTTAATCTCATGTTATCTGTGAAATTCTGTTCTTTTGTGCAGAATGTTCCCATGTGTATGAGATTAGATATTATGTAGTGTTGACATTATGATCATATCTACCATTGTAATTTGTTGACAGTGAACAGATGTAAGTTAGAAGTTGACAAGGATTCATATTATTTGAAGTGTGAAGGATTTCTACCCAATGTCAGATGACTTAATGTGTTGTTTTTATTTTTTATTTGAAAGAAAGCTGAAGTGCCATAGAAGAGACCAACCTCTTATTTGTTTACTGTCTATAACTTTGCAGGACCTGATTGAAGTGCTTAATCAAGCAGATGGTATTATTCACGACACTGAAACTAAAATGGAAGAATACAAAGACCAACTTCCCAAAGAAGAGGTAGGTGTCCTTTGTGGGGATAAAGTCCAATCCACTAATCTCGACATTGGTTTTATCGACATTCTGGGCAACTCGACCCTGTTTTTAAGTCCCAACCTGTTCCTTCTTTAATGCCATTAAATATTTCCCTGTAATTCGATGTGTTATTCCATTCTTTCCTCTTATATTGACACATTTCTCTGCAGCTAGAACGCAAGAACTAACTACTGTAATGCCAAAAAAAGTTCCTGCACGTCGGACCTTTTTTAACTTTTTCTTAGTCTTGGTGAGGAGGGGTGGGAGAGAGAGAGAATGGGAGGACAAAGAGGATGACCCTAGATGTCGATAACGGGAGTGTGGAGTGCAATGCTTAAGCGTATGGCGGTAGAAGTACCGAGTACTAAATTGTGTTTACTAACATTTACTATTTTCTTTTGTTCACTGGCCGTTAGGAGTAGGCCATGACCTGGATCTCTTGGTTAACTGCTGTAATCTATGCTGATCAGTATCATTAGTTCTTCCGAAGAAACAGGTCACGCTTAAAAGTAAAATACTGCGCATATGATGTATAGCTACAGCATCTCTCTGATATCGGCAAACATTCGCCATGCAAGTGATCACACAACAATGCAATTGGAGAAATGGGTGACAGCGTATTACAGCATGTCGCCAATGAGGAGAAACAAGGGACATAACTGTTATTTATCAAACACTTCCTGTAATGGTAATAGTTGATCTGCCCTGCATATTTTTTTTCTCTCCTCCGCCACTAATCTGTTATTTGGACTTGCTCTTTGCTGGATGCAATTCAGGCGGTCCCACTGATGTCGTGATATTATGATTACTCTGTGTATTTCTGCCAAGAAAAAAGTCTGAATTCTGTGGTACCCTTTATCCAGTGTCTGAAATTTCTGAGAGTAGTGTAACTTTCTGCTGATCCCATTGTAATAGTGATTGATAATGTATGTCTAAGTTCAGAATTGTATTTAAAACAGTAACAGTTGCTCTACACTTATATTTTAGGTAGTCTTTTTTGTGATTTCAGAAGTTTATTTTGTTTCAGTGAAGTCTTTTTTTTCCAGCTTATTTCGATCTGAATTCTATAATTTTCAGTGTGACAAGCTGAAGGAAAAAATTACTGAGGTGAAAGATGTCATTGCCAACAAAGATAGCAAGACCCCTGAAGAAATCAGACAACAGACATCTGATCTGCAACAAGCATCTCTCAAACTGTTTGAAATGGCCTACAAGAAGGTAACATAGATCCCTTTTCACTTGCTATTTTTAAACTTCCTGGAGAAAATTATCGTACCCTGTGGCATTCTAGAAAACAAAACTTACTTCCCTGACTAGATACTTGGAATTTTGAAATTTACGAGGGCATGTTGCAATTATCTATTGTTAGTTGTTGGGTTAGTGAAAAAGAACAAAAAAAAAAAAAAAACAGCAGCAGCAAATAAAGACTTAGGCACTGGGTCTGAAAATTCGAGATGCAGTTGGTGATTTTGTGATAAAGTGTTATTTTCCCACCTTTAATTCTCTCTGCTTTGGTGTATGATACTGCAGTTGAATCATGAAACTCTTGAATTTACTTGAAGACAAATGTGGTGAAAGTAATTCCCACTAAATATAAAAAGTAAAGAATTCGTGGGCTGTTTCTTATCCATTCAGATGGTTTTTGTGGTCTGAATGTCATAATGTCACTTGATTGACTTGAACGAAACTGCACAATATAAAGTATGTTTTAACTGAAGTCTGCCCTTTGTAGTATAAAAACTGGGGTTATGTGGAATAGAAGTGAAGGAAAAAGCTGTAAGTAGTTTGGGCACTTGAGCGACAAATGTTTGGTGAAGTTTGAGTTTGGAAATGATCATGATGCTGATTTAGGCTTTACAAAAGTGAATGGATTGAAAAAATCACGTGTGTTTATACAATTTAAGGTAAAATTTGTATATTTTGGATCAGTTTTAAAATTTCAACTTCTTTGCTTGGCAGCCCTCACAAGGCTTTGGTTATCTTTATGTTGCTAGTGTGAAAAAACGTAAAGATTGCATTGTGCTCAGAGATAGAATTTAAGAATTTGTTCGCTGCTTTGATTGGAGGGTAACAAGGATATAAAATTTCATGGAAACAAGCTTGGAAAGGATGTGGAATAATGCTAGGACCATGCCACATTGATTTTATGATGCTCATTTTGATATGTTTTCATCATTTCAGATGGCCTCTGACCGTGAGTCGTCAGGAGGCAGCAGTGGTGATCAGAGTAGTTCTGGAAGTTCAGAGTCACAAGAAGGCAGCGGTGGAGACAAGAAAGAAGACAAGAACTAAAGACTGATACTGTGAAAATGTGGTTGAGAGATTAGTTTGTCAAGTGATCTGATGTGGATGCAGTAGGAAGTTGTATTGTGCTGAAGAAATGACAGATCCTCAGAGCAAGGCAGACTTATAATGGAAAAGGTTCCTGTATAATTGGAAGAAACTTTTAAAAAATGTTTGTTTTTTGGACTAATAGAAATTTAAACATTTGTTTTTCTTTGTGCAAAAACTGATGCTTTTGAACACCACAAACTAAACAGTAGTGACTAAATTTGTAATCACTAAAATTATAAAGACCTGAGAACCCATTTTCAGCATAGAACTTGTGTTGAGATGGAAATATTTTGACCAAGAAAAATATTTCCTTGAGAAGATGTGACAAGAGTTTTAATGCATGCTTTGTTGTACATAGATTTCCTTTAGTGGAAGCAGTCCAGTTGAGTGAGTCTGCATATCCTACTACACAAAAACTGTACCCTTAGGTAAGAAATGGAGCTCAGGCTGGAGGGGAGGGGAAGATGAGGGGGATTGGATGTAACCACCTATAGATAGCATCATTGTTTGTGTTCAGGAATTTGATTGCTGTTTTGTTTTGCCTGAACGGGTTTCATGATCACCTCGTAAGTCTAACCAAAGTTATTTATATTTTGTAGCCTGCCAGAATTGTTATATATTGATCTGGCCTGCCTTTAATTTAAAAAAACAAAAAAGATTCATGCATCATGTTCTTCTGCTACAGAAATGTATATAAAATAAAATCACACCACTGGAGGATTTTGTTTTTCATGTTTTTCATGACTTGTATTGAATTATTCTGAACAAATCAGAATATTAATCTTTTTTTGTCCTAGGTATAAGTGTGTTGACTGTGGAGATTTTCAGATTTTTTTGGTTTGTTTTTTGTCAGTAATTTTGAATTTGAAACCAGAGAAATTATTACCGTCATTACTTCTGTGTGTTTGCCCATGTCCTTTTGTTCAATAGTTGAATTGACAGTTTGTATGAAATTGCTGCGAATAAGTGATTGGGAGGAGGAAGAGACAGTTTTAGTTTTTAGCCGGCTCTTGTCTTCAGTAAGAACTTAGTTGTTGTCACTTAGTTTAGGATTTGTGGCATTTAATCCAGTGTTGGTGGTCTTTGAAACACAAGGCTTATGAAAAGAACTTGCCTCAATTTGCTGACAGTGGACTATTTGAAAGAAGAGGAAACCCTTCTAATAATTCTGTGGAAACTAATAAAATATTTTTTTTGTAATTGTGATACAGTGGAAAATAAATGACCAAGATTGGTGACTTTACTTCATTGGTTTTCTTCTCTTTTGTTTTGTATTATAGCTTGGTTAATCTGCATGAAGATGTCAACTGTTTAATAGTCCCTTTTGATAGAGAATGATGAAATGCGAGTGTGTCTGTGGAAAGGTGGCAGTGAATTAGTTTTAGGTTCGGGGACCCAGAATGTTATTTTGTGTAGCTTTCTGTAAAGCTTAAACTCAATGGCTAACAATACCTCAACATACACATTAGCTTGTATAAAAAAATTTATTTTCACATACACACGCATACACAAACTGGGGTTCAATGAAAAAAAAAAATACAACATTACAAGTTACCCAATATCGGTGTGGTTGGTGGTACATGAATGTATAAAATTTGAAAGCTGAATGCAGAAATCAGTTGTGTTCACTGTTTAGCTATAGTTTGTTATATATGTAAAATACCGTCCACGGTCCCCTAACACCAGTCTTAATGCCAGTGGTGGTACAGAAGACAATGACTACATCACACATGTAAGTGTAGACACTGCACATTGTCTGGCCATTGCTTAAACATGAAATTTCAATCAAAATTTGAGAAGTTCTGCAAGGAGCACACACTGTCATGCCTACATGTATGCACATCACCAGCTTTTGACTTGACTACATGCACATTGTGTCCATAATTATGGATGAGTTGAGCCTGTCCAACTATTATTGAACCATTTGCAGCCATTGCTTGGTGTGCCTCTTTTTGTTCTGCATATCGATAAGGATATTTTTTATTATACTCAAAAAAAAAACAACAAAAGTCATATCTCGGCCAGTTTCTTCATGACAGTAATAACAGACCAAGTAGCCTACATGGACATGTATGATAATAATTATTTTTATGGTTCCTTTATGAATTGGGGGAGTGAACTGCGCCAATTGATTCAGAATGAAACATTCAAACTCCCAAGCTCATTGCCAATTTCGAAATTCTGGCAGGAAATCGGGATAATTTTCTATTCTTCTGTATAGAGGGAAAAGATAAACTGGGGGAAGGCAGGAAAGATCAGTAATGGCCAATCCAAGAATGTTAGCCTTAATGACTGTCGAAATGAGCATGTTTGAGGAGAAGGGGTGAGAAAAAAGTAAATGTGAAAGTGCGTGATGAATTTCTCTGAGCTGGAGATGCTTCAAACATTGTTACAATGTTATCATTCATTGACATCAAGGAAGTACAAGTGCTGTACATTGACTGATGAGTGCGCCGCATTTGATGAAAGAAATTCAAAGAAGTTCGCCAGTGGCGTGCAGAGGTTGGGCGATGCGAGGGGCCGATTCTTGATTGTATATTTTTAAAATTTTGTATATAATATACTTTTTTAATCCCATCTGGGAGATTTGCCTTAGTGTCATTGCAGTCCAGTTACAACTGGTGCAGACACCGTCGCTACAGTGCAGCCCCGGTCGGGGGGGTTGGGGAGGAAGGGGGCTGGTAGGGATAAATTTTATTTTAATTTTGCCCAGGCAGCGTCCTGCTGGGCCTGCTCTTCTCGATTTCCAACTGCCAGGTATCTTTAACATGCACACGGGCCCTCCGAGTTTTTCTTCCTTATCCAAGAAGACTAAGTGCTTGATCCTACCGCCTACAGGATCAAGGACAGCAAAATATGGGAAAAATCCCAAAAATTCGAACCAGGTGTAGGATGGTCCCCCGGGGGACCTTGTCAGAGCAGAAAAGGTCCCACGGGGGACCTTTTCAGACTAGAAACTGCTCTGAAAAGGGCCCCCTTCAGCGAGTGGAATGCGAGTGGGGGACCAATCGAAAACGAGGCTGGATCGCTGAAGGGGGCCCTTAGTCTGAAAAGGTCCCCCGGGGGAGGGGACCTTTTCTGCTCTGACAAGGTCCCCGGGGGACCATCTCAAAGGGGGGACGAAACCGGATCCTACACCGGTACCCTTGGCATGAGAACACCCTGCCTTTAGACCACATTGTCCTTGTATTCCCTAATAATAGTCTGACAAATGTACGAAAGGGAGACATTTTAAATATGGAAAGTCATGAAATAAATTATTCACGTGTTCAAATTAAATACCGGTACATGCAGAACTTTTTAACAGCGATAATTTCAAATTTCAAAAAACTGAAATTTCAATTTCAGTCTTTGATTGGGTGCCCCCTGAAATGGATGCCCGGGGCAGTCGCCCCCACCGCACCCCCTTTCTGCACGGCACTGAAGTTCGTGTATTTGACATTGACCTTTCTACTTTGGCACACCATCCTCGGTTGTAGTTTTTATTTTAATTTTCTGCTCTATTTAAATTAAATGATCTGCGAGCAATTGAGCCTGCTTGTCTTCTCTTTATGGATTGTCATTTACACCGTTTTGACTGAACAAATGCTTCGGTACACGAATCAAAAACACCACATATAGGACCCAACCGCCGAAGACAAAAGCAAAGGACAGAATGACCAGCAAGCCAAACTGGGGTGCCAGGGGTAATCCAATGACCAGTCCAAACTTGATCATGTCCATCATTTGGTTGAGCGATTGCTGGACACCGTTGACTATTCCACGCTCGTGTTCGGCGACGGTCTCGAGAAACATCTGGGTGATAGCCAGATCAGCAATCCACAGACCTGCAAGCAAGGTAGAGAAACCTGACAGGTTTAGACATCGGAGTCTATACATGTACAATGTACATATATTTCCAAAATACACCACACTAACATTACACGTATATTACATGTAATGATATAATCATTTCCAATTAATAACAACAATGCACATGTACCAGCAAGGAGATAGGCTACATGATGTACACGCAATGTATATAAGAGTGGCACTAGCACATATTGCAGACGGTCAGTGTCACAGTGTCAAAATACAGAGGTAGTGCATACGATTATGAACAGTGCCTTCTGCATCTAAATTTCTGTACGACCCTTTACAGACAGAAAAAAAGAATGGAAAAGATACGTGTACACACTAGATAGATAAATAGACAGACAGACGGAAAGGCAGATAGATAGATAGATAGATACATGTAAATAAATAGATAGATAGATAGATAGATAGATAGATAGATAGATAGATAGATAGACAGATAGATAGACAGATAGATAGATAGATAGATAGATAGATAGATAGCCTCCATAGATATTCTTGACCTGACCACTGACCGAATCTTGCAGCAATGATTCCAGCCATAAGAACACCCACAGACAGTAAATCGTAACAACGGGTCTCATCTGGCAGGGAGGTTGCGTTACGGCCGGGTTCCGTGCTGACGCCAGGGGCAAGCGTCGTGGTTGTCAGTGACGACATATTGGCGATTTTTGCTTTAGAATACAAAAATGTAATGTTTAAACATGCATGCAATATGCACAAATTATGAAGGAGGCCTGTCTATTTGATACAAGGGTGACTAATTAGGCAATTAAGTGCAAGGCAGCAAACCATTATTTATGTGAAGTCCCTGAAAATACAAAAAAAAAACAAAAAAACAAAAAAAAATGGACAGGAATTAGGAGATGATGGCGGGACACGAGCAACTGATGTGGATCTGGATTCTACCATGCATTGGTTTCTGTCGGTCTCTCCTCTCTCTCTCTTTCTCTGAATGTGGTGCGTGTGTGTTTGTCTGTCTGTCTCTATCTACACTGTATTTCTCTATATCTGTCAGTAGAATGGGAAAATGCAAAAAAGCGAAACAACAACAACAAAACTAAAAACAACAACAACAAAAAACACACACACACACACATACAGAAAGAACAGGAAGGACAGAATGAACTGGGTGAAAGAAGAGTTTAAACAAATTGCATGTACAGGTGTAGCAGGCCAGATTATACCCCCGCCAGACTATACCCGGGGTTAAACTGGCCTAGCCCAGAATATCCCCCAGGGTATATTCTGGGCTAGGCCAGTTTATACCCCTGGGTTTACTTTGGGCTAGGCCAGACTATACCCCCCCCCCCCCGCCAGTCCAGATTATACCCCCTACTTTTTTTTAAAAACAAGTCAAGACCGCAGTTTATTTCAACTTTAGTTTGAATTGTCCATTGTCACTGTCATCAGATATCATACTTACATTTTTGACTCTTGTAAATTATGATACATTTAAAAGGAAATAAACATTCTTAAAAAGCATTGATATGCAAAAGGATGGAAAATCCATTGAAACTGATATGATTAAACTTTAACACTAATTTTACTTGTGTCCGTTGATATTATTATTGTTTTGGTTTTTTTATAATTAGTTATCCATGAGTTAAACATGCATTGTGATTTTTTTGTTTGGCACCACTAACATATACTTAGTGGCAAGGTATGAACTAATTATAAGACTCATAAGTATAAAGTTATCTGAATTTTATTTTAATTTTTGAAAATCAGAAATGTGCTTGATATGTCGGAACAATTAGATCTACATACAAAGTTACACTGATGCAGAGAGAAAGGCCAGGAAAGAATACATAGAGAAAAAAACAACAACATTTTAACAACTGAACTGGCAGATGGTGCAATTCCATCATCCAGCAGACATTAAATACTTCACACAAAACTAAATATATACTAAAATTGTTTCACATAATGAATTTAACCTGTCCAGATCCACATGAAACGTTACAGAAAGCTAACCAGTAATATACAATAATAACAATAAGAACACCAAATCATCTTATTTACTCTTGAAAATAAAGAGAATATAATCAATATCAGAATCATCATCATCTTGGAATAATATAAAGATAAGAGGGAATATAAAAATGACCTACACATCATTCTAGAATCTATAAGCAGCAATAATATATGTGTGTATATACCAAGTACATGTAAAGAAAAATGTGTTAAATCTTTTCAACTATTCAAGTAGAACTGGACTGAAAGCTTTAGCGAAGTAGCTTTGATAGTCATGTAAAATGACAGATTAAATCCACTGAGACAACAGTGCATTGCAGAAAATAATTACAGTATGTTATGGCAAAAATTCAATGGATCATGTTGCATGAACATGTCTTGTTAGTAAATTCTTTGATAGCGTATTTGTAGAAATGTATACATTTTATGTAGCTCATGGTTTAAGGCACTGGATTACTTTCACTCACATTCGTTGGCATGTTGTAGTTGTTTTTGTAGTTGGTTGCCATTGAGTAAAATTTGCACGGTACTGTTTGTTTGGCACTGACATACATTTAGACCCAATGGATGAAATAATTAACGGACTCATAAAAATGAAGTCATTTTAAATATTTTTTTGTGTACAAATACACAGTTGTTAAATCCCTTGGCAAGGGACGTGTTAAGCTTAGGCAGGTAAAGACGGACAAGGTCTTTTTTTAAAATTATTATTATTTCACTCGCGAGTGACATTCCCTTATTTACTATAGGCCTAATACATAGGTTCAATCTTTCAAAAGCCTTGCAAACTAATCCAGTGTCTTAAACCGTAATGTACATGAAATGTATATCTTTCTACAAATAACCTATCAAAGAATGATACTCACTAACAAGAAATACTGTTAATGTAACATGATCCATTGAATTTTGCCTCAACATGCTATAGATCTAATTACCTTTTACAATGCACTACTTTTGTCTCTGTGGACTTACTCTGTCGGCCTACACAACTGTCAAGGCTATTTCACTAAAGCTTTCTGTCCAGTTTTACTTGAATATTTGAAAAGATTTAACACATTTTTTATATATAGTTGATACACATACATTGCTGCTTATAAATTCTAGAATGATTTGTAGGCATACGCTGCCATTTTTACACTCCCTCTCATATCTTTGCAATTTCCAAGATGATGATGATGATTCTGATATTAATATTTCTCTATATTTTCAAGAGTAAATAACATGATTTCGTGTTCTTATTGTTATCATTATTACTGGTTAGCATTCTGTAACGTTTCAAGTGGATCTGGACAGGTGGAGTTTATCAGTCGCAAACATTTAGTGCCTATTTAGTTTTATGTCTGCTGGATGATGGAATTGCACTATCTGTCAGTTGGATTATCATTGTTTTTTTGTTTTTTTTCTGTGAGTTCATTTCTGGCCTTTTCTCTCTACATCATTGTAACAAAAAATACAATGCATGTTTTACTCATGGCCAACCAACTATCAAAATAATAATAATAATAATATCATCAACACACACGAGTGAAATTAATGCTGAAGTCTAATCATGTCAGTTTGAATGGATACTCAACCCTTTTGTATATCAATGCATTTTAATGCATGTTTGTTCCTTCTAAAATGTATCATGATTTACAGGAGTCGAGAATGTATGTATGTACACCAAAGTAAACTAAGGCTGAAATAAACTGTTATTATTATTTCCTCTAAATTGCATTATGACTTGTTGGTGTCAAGAATGTGTTCATGTATGTATTAATATGATATCTGATGACAGTGATGAAGAACAGGCTGAAATAAACTGTGGTCTTGACTTGTTTTTAAAGAAAAAGCAGGGGGTATAATCTGGACTGGGGGGGGGGGGTATAGTCTGGCCTAGCTCAAAGTAACCCCGGGGTATAAACTGGCCTAGCCCAGAATATACCCCGGGGTATATTCTGGGCTAGGCCAGTTTAACCCCGGGTATATTCTGGGCGGGGGGTATATTTTGGCCTGTTACACCGGTATCATTACTCAGAACAAGGCTGCAGATCTCCGGCGACAATAATACCAGAGTTAACACATCTACATGTAATAACGACAGCTTTTATTACTTTAGTTGAACAGGTTACAGCGAAACAATAGTTTGCCAGCTGAGAGGTGACATAACACGATCATAGTACTGCCCACAGACTAATAATTAATACCCAGACTGGATGATCCCATTGTGTGACGTCACAAAACAGCGAAAGGTCATGAACCATCTGCCACATTAGGTTTACGCTAACGACCGACGCTTCACCATTTTGACGCGCCTACTGAACGCGGAAGTTTGGTTCCGCACCAAGAAATTAATACATGTACCACCAATCTTGACAAATAAAAAGAAATTTCTACTGCAGATAGAACTAGAATCGGAATTTCTCGAGCGGCGGCCATGTTGGTTATACGGCCGCCGCTCGGGAAATTCCGTAAAAAACGACACAGCCCGAAGCTCGTGTTTCCAGTCTGCTTAATTTACTAGTCTGTAGTACTGCCACCATAATATGAACAATACCATGTCATGTTATTACTATTAGTTATAGATTTGGGTATGGCTGCAGTGGGAACAGAGCTTATCATACTGACACATGTAACTCGTTCATTTGAAGATACTGGGGAAAAGTTGGAAATGATTATGCTCAGTGAACGAAGAGGAATGAATGAGGAGATAAAGTAGAAAAAGAGGAAAGGCCCGCGGAAGAAGATAAATAAAGATCTATGATGAAGAAGGAAGGAGATTCAGAAAGATGAGAAAGGAAATAAAAAAGTCGCTTAGATGTCAAGGATGAGTATAAGGAGGGAAGAAATTAAGAAAATAATGACACAATCCTTACTCAGCACTACGCAGTCACTCTTGGTGTTGTTGGGATTGTCCAGGTCGAAGGGGCTGCCGGGCAACCACACGGATACAACACACATAGAGAGTGTAATACTTTGTAAAGTAAGGGCGACCATGCCAGTCCAGGGTAGTCCCAAACAACGTCTAAATACTGGGTACATCAGGGAGCCAAATATTCCAATCAATCCGGCACCGCCCATCATTAGACTGACCTCCCACTCAGAAAGTCCCTGGATGTATGCATAACCTGTGATGGTAAACATCAGTAAAGTGGGCTGGGGCGAAGTCATTGCATTTGTGAACACGAGTGCAATAATTCCTCGCCTGAAAATACTTCAATGCAATGGTTTTATAGCACATTTTGTTTGTTATGCGAAATGATTTTTGGGTATTTTTCTACTACTCTCCATTTATTCTTTAAATAGTTGCACATGTATGTACATGAGTCGGCTATCCTCTCGCTGAAACCCCTCTGTGTAGAGATTTCTTGTCTCATTTATGAACGGCATGATCAAGAAAATTTAATTGTTAAACTATCCGCAGTGTTTCCAAGGAAACAAAGCAAACAACAATCACCAAAAACAGCCCCACACTGATCTCATATTATATAATGGAATAATAGATTCAGTGAGACGGTATAACTGGACAGCCGACCCATAATGATCGTTACTGATTGAACAGCCTCTCCGTAATTACGGCCTAACAATAATGTCGTTAAGATTGGAAGCCTATCAATTTTGACCTTACGATTGGACACCCTACTCATAATGACATTACGATTGGACACCCTACTCATAGTGACATTACGATTGGACACCCTACTCATAATGACGTTACGATTGGACACCCTACTCATAATGACCGATTGGACACCCTACTCATAATGGCGTTACGATTGGACACCCTACTCATAATGACCGATTGGACACCCTACTCATAATGACGTTACGATTGGACACCCTATTCACAAAGACGTTGCGATTGGACACCCTATTCACAATGACGTTACGATTGGACACCCTATTCATAATGACCAATAGGACACCCTACTTATAATGACGTTAGATTGGACACCTTACTCATAATGACCGATTGGACACCCTACTCATAATGATGTTACGATTGGACACCCTATTCACAATGACGTTACGATTGGACATCTTACTCACAATGACGTTACGATTGGCCACCTTACTCACAATGACGTTACGATTGGACATCTTACTCACAATGACGTTACGATTGGACACCCTACTCACAATGACGTTATGATTGGACACCCTACTCACAATGACGTTACGATTGGACACCCTACTCCCAATGACGTTACGATTGGACACCCTACTCACAATGACGTTACGATTGGACATCCTACTCATAATCACGTCACGATTGGACATCCTACTCACAATGACGTTACGATTGGACATCCTACTCATAATGACGTCACGATTGGACACACTACTCACGATGACCTTACAGAGGGACAGCCTATCAATAATGGCGTTAACATTGCGCAGTCTATCCAGTTGATCCTACAACGGAACCACCTACCCAACAGTAACAGAATCTACAAAATTAATACACTCACAGTGACACACGGGTTTACGTACCCACAGTAACGTTGTCAAAGCCCAGCACTGTCATATAAAGCAGAGCCAAAGAGATCCCACTCAGCATCACTTCATAACGGACGTAAGTCTTCCATCCCGCAATGATAATGATGACACCCGAGAACAAACGCTGAAGTCTGTGAAAACAGGTAAAACCGACATTTACAGACAATAATCACCATCATCATCATCGTCAGTTGCCCTGTCTGGAACAGACATTGGCGATCATGGCTCTCCACTCAGATCTGTTATCAGCCAGCCTCAAGAAGGAGTTGTTGTTGTAACGTTTACTTGTTGTCCATGAATTACGACTTTCAAAGTGAAAGTTTTTCTCTGTCTACCCCTGCTTTTCCTGCCTTCGATCTTCCCCCGCGACTGCTAAATGTTCGACTTCGAGGCTCCTGAGGCGACAGATGTGTCCTAGAAATTTCAGTTGGCTCTGTCTTATTGTTTTAATTAATGACCTGTTCAGATTAGAGTCTCTCAATACTGACTCATTTGATTTTTTCTCCATCCATGATATTCTCAATATTCTCCTGATAAACCACATCTCTGCTGCTTCTAGTTTCCTCTCTATTTCCTTGTTTATTGTCCAACATTCACATCCGTATAAATCACCATACTTTCCGTAATTCCAGGAAACACAGAGGTATGAGTAAATTCCTTTGTTTTTAAAAAAAAAATTGTTTGTTTGTTTTTGTTGTTAGTTTTTCTTTTAAGATTATAATATAGAAAGTTTCACACATGAAACAGATTTGTTGCTGTTTTTTTTCTTAAATTCCATATCATAATATGTATTTAGAAAAAAATATACAGAGAGAGAGAGAGAGAGAGAGAGAGAGAGAGAGAGAGAGAGAGAGAGAGAGAGAGAGAGAGAGAGAGAGAGAGAGAGAGAGAGAGAGAGAAAGAGAGAGAGAGAGAGAGAGAGAGAGAGAGAGAGAGAGAGATTTGAATCTTTTTTTTTTTCATAGGCCCATGGCTGCAAGAATTTGTGTATATTATTATTCGCATGCAGGTCTTCAGAAATAGGTTGACCAAGCTACAGCGCTCATACAATCTGGTGTTCTTTTCCTTCTGTTCCAGTTCCAGGTCTTCCAGTCCCACTGCAAACGTGCACTGGACCAGTCCTGCAGAAATGTCTCAGTTCTTCTGGAATGTCTTCAGACGGGCCCCCGTAATTTCTGATAAATCAACACTGACAACCACCAGTTCTAAAAAGAAGACCATCTTGGGAAATGGCTGGTCGTCCATACGAACTACACGCCCAGCCCATCTCCAATGGGCTTTTAGAATGGATGAGTCAGTGCGGGGATTTCGGCCGGTACTTCAGTGCCGTAGGTTCGATCCTTCCACGCTATGTCAACCATCATCATGGTCGTCGCATGAATGGAACTGGCCCAGTGTCTCCACGTGCCTTTGATACAGCGACCATGCCCCACCACTTTACAATACAGTGATCAGGACGACTGCCAGCATGGTGACGTACACAGTTGGTACAAAGTGAACAAGATAAATTATGCAGATTATTTAGTTATCTCTCCAGGGCATAACAGAATTGCCTAGTTGGCTGTTCGTCTATGCTCTTCGTATAGGAACTTAAACGACCTAAATACAGTCAGATAAAATTACTTATCGGTGTATCTTGAGCTTATCTCTTTGTACATCATCGTTCAGTCGACACTCACATGTATTAATATCGCTTTGTCTGAATGTCTATCTTCAACCCTTAGGCTATTCATTAACATTTAACATTTTTTTCTTCAGCAGATTTATTATGCACTAATCAGAATGAGAGCGTGGAAAAACAAATCTAAACAGTCTGCTGTTTTATTCAGCCACCAACGTTTGCTCTGAAATTATTTAAATTACAAATTTGTTCGTGTAGTTATAAATGATTCAGTCAGTGGTAAATCTACAGTACAGGCCAAACATGCATGCAAGTACACATTCAACTGGAGTCTTCTGATTATCAAACATGTCCTACATATTGATCTGTCAGCTGACTAACAAACTGATAAATAAATTAAACACCTCCCTGGTGCCCGGCGTTCTCTGTTTGAAATATTGAGAGGGTACCGGATGCTCTAAAGTTACATTACTTTCTAATTTATCATTTTTTAAAATTGTAGATGTATTTGTGTTTTCCGATCCACTTAATTGTTGTGAATAAGCTTTGTAAGTTCAGAAATTTTGGCCACTTGAGTCTATGTGTGGGCACCAAGTGACTGACAGACTTACCCGCGAATAAACTGGGCCTAGACCGGTGCATACGTATATTGCATCACCGGAAAAACAGAACAACAGGTCATACCTCCTTACGCAAGCATTTGGGCGTTTCCTTCTTGGTCTGGCTTTGCCATTTTGTGCAATGTTTTTGGTGTCACTGGCCAGACCGTCCCCCACAGAACTCTTCCTGCGACTGGCTGCAGCAATATGAGTTCCTCCCACTGAATCCACAATTATAGAATGGCTGTGGGGATTGTGGACAAGACAAAATAATACTTTAAATCATACATGAATTACAAGAATATATAGAACAATTAGATAATTCCATTGAATCGACAATAATAGACTGACTGTATGGATTGTGTGCATATAAAATATTACGTTTATATACAAGACCATACAATTACAAGAACAAAACCCCACTGAATCAACAATAATAGGATGAATACGTGGATTGTGAACAGGCCAAATAATACGTTTAGATACAAGAACAGAATAATTATAGAACCATTACATACATGCTTATATAAATACATGTACATATATCAGAAAAAGTTCTGAGTAATTCTTCTCACTGAATTTCTTCCATTAAAAAATTCCTTCCACTGAGTCTACTACATAGACCATTATGTGGATTGTGAGAAAAACTACGTTTACGGATAATAGAATACACAGATGATTTACATACTAGAAATTGCTACCACTAATGTATACTAGAAAAAGCCAATTTACCCACGCGGCATACTTTCATGGTTTCGAAGAGATTATGTAAATAAGTGAGTGTTATGGAGCCTAGATGCCCATGACTTAACAGGTCGTTATGAATCATGATTTCTGGCTGTTTTCTGATTCGTGTAAATAAGTGAATGTTTTGGAACATAGACGCCCGTGACACCAGATGTCAATGAATCAATGTTTGTTTTCTTTTATTCTGACTGATGTGAATGTGATCAAAAAAGCTTCTTAAATTCGAAACATCCAGGGTTAAATCAGCAGGCCTAACGTTTTTCTTAGGTCAAACGGAACAGAAGAAATAACACAGATAGTCGTTATTCTGATCCCTTCTAATAAAGTTTATACACAACTATTTAATTATACACACATATTTAATTAATAATTATATGAAACGTAAAGTAATGATGCTCTGAAAACCAAACGTAATTAAAATTCCCAAAATAGACAGTGAAAGGCGGAAAGTGGCCGTGAGCGTGCCGACACTCGGTAAAACCCAAATTAAACATCACTATCACTCTCGTACATAGTGTACTATGGAAAGAATCGTTTCCCAGCTCGGGCCCCAAATATTGGCATTAGTTATTGGCATTCACGAGAAAAAAGGCATTCTCACGCACCGATTCAAATTCCCACATTAACAAAAGAACCAAACTGTCAGTACACAGCCTTCACACAAACATACTTATAATGCACTAGATGACCTACCGGGCATGGCCCGGAATAAACAATCATGTGCTCCCTCCTCCCCCCCCTCTCTCTCTCTCTCTTTCTCTCTCTCTCTCTCTCTCTCTGTCTCTCTCTCTCTGTTTGTCTCTCTCTCTCTCTCTCTCTCTCTCTCATATTATAAAGTAATAAACTACAGTCTTGCTTCAGAACTCATGCGCACCAGAATACTGAGCACCAAACTGAACGCTTGATATGTTACTTTTTATGGCAACATACCACTTTTTCTTTTTGCCCAATTTTGACTTTGCTTATAGCCCTGCCGCGACCCCACAGTTTTTCTGTGGTTTTTATGATATTTCGTGAATTTTTTATGACATTATGACATTATGACATTATCGTATATATTACGAAACAAACATGCAAAAATACAGATGTTAACAAGCAATAAACATCGTTATTTTAAAAAAAAATACATGCTTGAAGTAAACACCTTTTAATTATAGCCATCATCTTCCTTATCTCAATTGCCACCTTCCTGCCAAATTTAAGGCCTGAAGAGGGTGTAGTTTAGTCAGTGACTCATGCCAAAGGTTGCAAGTTACTGACATATATAACAGATATACATACAATAACATTCTGTATTGTTTGGCGGCCAATATCAGCGCACCAACCAAACAAAGCATAGTACACAATCAAATTGTGATGCTAGTGTAAATGTTGGAGCACATAATTACAAACTATCATTTAAAAAAAAAAAGACGTCTTCCTACCTGGTTAGGAAACTTTCCTTGTCTTCAGCTGTAACAGAATCAAGGATAAACAGAATGATGCAGTGAATATGCCAGCGTCTACATCCACTGTATTCATGATACTGTCCACAAGACTACCGACGTCTAAAATAATTTATTAACATTTCTACCACAACAACTACAGCTTAAAAAAAAAATTTGATTTTTAAAATATCTTTATATATTTGTAAAAATTTTGAAAATATTTTAAAATTATTTTTTAAAAAATTTATTTATTTTTTAACAACTGCTACGACTGTTATTACTCCCGCTATCACCGATTTTTTGCTGCTACAACAACTACTTCTCCCATCACTGATTTTATCTTCAACATAAATACTACTGTTAACGTAAAGTGCAACTACTTTTAGTCTTATAGGTAGAATGCGCATGACGTCACAGAGTGTTTTTGTTTTGTACTTCCGCCAAACAAGATGGCCGGTGGATCAGCTGATGAGTGTAACTTCGAGATGTGTCTAAGCGGTTAAAATGCCTGCTGGTTGCATTGCAGTTGAGTGTTATGACAGGGGTGGAAAGAATGGATCCATGCTGGTCAGATTCCCTACCATCCGTGTAAAACAAGGGAAAGGAAGTGAAAGAATTGACCGAACGTCTCCCATGTGCGTATACACACGTGTCATTGTTTACAGTAGTGAACTTTTTAAAAACTCGCCGCCGATTGGTTTGCGACGCCATAAGTGCTCACGGTGCAAATGAGCTAAAGAATCAAAATCAATACCACCATCGCCATGGTGAAGCGTGGGTCCGGACAGACAAGATGGTGGATATGCGCATTCTACCTATAGACTCCATGCACTATATAAAAATGTATCAATGCCATTTCCACCATCACTACCATTTACTTTTAATGCAGCTGCTGCTGGTTTGCCCAAGCCACCATGAATATTGCATACATAGGTCTACGGCGTTTCCTTCTGTCACCATGTCAACCATTACCACCGTTTAGACTGCCCCTTGCTACCGCCCTTTGAACACACTACACCATTGAATCAATAAAGCAACAACAACTCTAACAACAGTATAAAGACAATCAAACAAACAAAGAAAAAATAAACAAACTGTGACGACCTTGTTACTGTGTAATTTTCTATATCACTGTCACAAAGAAAAAAAAATTCGTATTATTGATTATCATTTTTGTTGTTGTTGTTGTTGATGTTTTTTGGGTTTGGGGGGGGGGGGGTAGCCTAATTACATAGCCAATAGAGAAAATACTGAGTAATGTTCACTGTTCAGCTATAGCTTTCAATGTAAAACACCATATTATCCTCCTAACAACAGCAGTTTTTTTTTTTCAACATGTTTAATATAAAAATACCAATGACAATATCCAGAATACTAACTATTTTCACGACAATATTGGAAACTGACTAGATCTATATCCAGAATACTAACTATTTTCACGACAATATTGGAAACTCACAATCTTCTCTTTTGAAATCTTTTCTTTTCCTCAGGGCAGGGACAGTGTTGTAGACTTTCCACAAGAGAAAATATTCCAGAAAGAATGACGTCACGTTCCAGCCAGCGATGAAAAGGGCCCCAACCTTGTTTGAAGCAAAGGACATAACTTGACCAGTGGCTATTGGTGCCACGATCATGGCAGTTAGATCAATTGCCCTCATCGTAGACGTCATATCTTTAGAAACAATAGTAAGGACAAAATGAGCAAGGAATTGTCACAAGATAATTATGATTAGACATTGGCCTACTTACGTCACTGAATTAGCTTCAAAGGTAGGCACCTCCTTCCAATCCTTCAGGCCAACCGCAAGAAGTCACGTACACCCTTGAGTTCAGAATTACAAACAACAACAACAACAACAACAACAACAACAAATTAAAAAAAAACCATAGAAAATCTGTGGGATCGCAGCAAGGCTTGAAGCGAAGTCAAAATGAAGCAAAAGTGTATCGACGAACGCGCTGCGCTCCGAGAATCCAAGTTTGGGACTCGCAGACGTTAACTACCCGCATTTGTTAACCGTTTTACGACTTTTTTACTTGTTTGATTTCTGTTACTTGTTTAATTATTCATTCTGTTACATTTTTTTTAAACTGAAGAATATCAATATACCGGAAGCTCTATTTGTCTTTCCTTTTCTTTTGCGCTTGATTGTATCGTTTCTGTATAATTTACTATATTATTTCTTACACGAGGTTTTGCTCCATACAACTTTCTTTTTGCCATATTTTGACTTTGAATTCAAAACGTCGATTCTTTCCATTGACTTAAACAACAACTTAAAATACGTAGTGAAATTCACGTGCCTGCTCCAAAGCCCCCCCACCCCCCCCCCCCTTTTGGTTTAACTCATCTATGCTCACCAAGAATACAATAAGGCCCTATAGATCCTCACCAGCCGATTTTGATTGGTCGAATGGTAAGATGTGACGTCACAGTATTGAGTTTCAGTGAGGCTCAACTAGTCGGCCTATGGGCGAGGTCTCACTGAAATTCGGCGTCTTGAAGTCTTTATCCAACTAGTCCACCGATCAAAATCGGCTAGTGTAAGCATAGGCTCAAACTTAAGTATGTGGCACACCAAAGTGTTCTTATATTAAAAGGACTTTTGTTTGTGAGATTCACCGTAGAGTAAGCAATAGAGAAAAGGAGATAAAAGAAGGGGCAGTAAGAGAATTGATAGATAGATAGATAGATAGATAGATAGATAGATAGATAGATAGATAGATAGATAGATAGATAGATAGATAGATAGATAGATAGATAGATAGATAGATAGATAGATAGATAGATAGATAGATAGATAGATAGATAGACAGACAGACAGACAGACAGGCGGACGGACGGACGGACGGACGGACGGACGGGTGGATGTATGGATGGATGGATGGATGGATGGATGGATGGGTGGATGGATGGGTGGATGGATGGGTGGATGGATGGATGGATGGATGGATGGATAGATAGAATATTGTAACCGTGAATGTGGGTTTTTCTTTAAGATCCATAGGGGTTATGCTGCCCCGCTGATTGAGAAAATCCCTACATATTATTTATAACGATACACTCAACAAAAAAACAACAACAACGACAACAAAAAGAAGAATGTACGTCTGTTGTTTCTTACTTGCCAGCAGGTCTTCGTCGGATCCACAAATCTCCACGATCCAGTCCTTTTCTACAGCAATGGTATTGGCAATACGTGCTAAATTGGCCGCTGAAGCCAAGACAATGATGATGACGTAAGTCAGGTAAGGTGCCCAGTCTCCCCAGCCTTCTACATCCTCACGGAACTCCAGGAAACCATAGATAACACCTGCACACACCGCCACCAACAGGTTCTGTAGCACCAGGGACACCTGGGCAGCTGCCGAATGTAGAAACAATGTTCATATCAACGAAATGTAAAACAATAAATTCATGAATTGATGTAATGGCATTTAAGAAATCAAATCTTAAGTGGAGGCAATAGATAGGAACATAAGAGGCAGACAGACAGTAAGATGGACAACTAGCCATTCAACTTAGCAGGCAGGCAGGCAGGCAGGCAGGCAGGCAGGCAGGCAGGCAGGCAGGCAGGCAGGCAGACAGACAGACAGACAGACAGACAGACAGACAGACAGACAGACAGACAGACAGACAGACAGACAGACAGACAGACAGACAGACAGACAGACAGACAGATAGATACTATTGAATAAATAAATAAATCAGATGACAAGAAGGATTAGTAAGCCGATAGAAGGAACAGCAGATGAGTGGATGAACGAGCATATTACATGCATTACAAAAAAGAACAGAAGAATCGGCTATAGAAAACAGGTGGCAGAGAAGATGATGGTTGCATACAAAACCTCTCAGTCTTGCTGTGCTGTCCACCCAGTCCCCAATGATTGGGCCAAGCAACAGGACGCTGGTCCCCATCGTCAGTCCAAAGGCTGCTACCAGCTGGAGAGAGTTGGGCGTAATGTCTACCAGAAACAACCCAACAGCAAATGTCCACATATTGTCACTCTGTTAAAATACACAATAACTCCATAAACGCTTACTCTGCAATAACAGAATTAAAATACATCTTTAAATTTCCGCAGAAAAGCTTTTTCTGGAAGAATACGATTTCTACAGACTCGTCCGTTTTTTTTTTTGTTGCTTAATAAGAGGCGTGAAATCAGTTGTGTTAAGGGAAGATAGGGTTGGACTGTTACTTGAGAGGACAAGAAGAAACTATTCTGCAGAAGAAACAAATCTGGCGTAGAACACAGGACAGAATCAGTTACATAATGTCTTAGCCAATAATATGAAATATGAAAACAACAACAACAACAACAATAACTGATTGATTATAGCGAAATGTAAATTAATTACCCAAGCAGACAGGAAGTGGCTGATGTAGACGTAGAGGTTTGTCCCACAAAGTCTTGATCTTTCAGGCGCTTTGGCCCCTTTCTCTGGAAGTGTAGATGAAATATATACATTTTTAAACGTATCCTTACAAATTTGTACGTGTATGTATTGTCACAGACCTACTGACACATGTTTTTAGATGCAATCTGGTTTTGAAAAATCATTCTAATTGATAAATAGATGATTTTCTTTTGAATAAAGTTTGGCTGTTTTGATTTAACGACATCGGGGTTTTAAATGGCAATTTATAATATGAAAACAGCGTATTTACTATGGTCATCAAACTTCTCGAAGATAATACAGCAAAGCGTCAGAGACACTCTGTGTTTAAGTCTACCTACCAAGACAAGAGATACTACAGGCTATAGTTACCTGATGAAAGTAATGGCTTGTTCTCATCACTTCCGAAAGATCCAAAGCCAGCCATCATCATCTCCACTGGCTCTTTTCTCGTTTCCCTGATGCTTCTCGTCCGTCTCCACACTCCCGTAGGATAAGCTACCGTTGGCTTGTCTCGGGGGCGTATCCCCGCTCAGAAATTGCGTCTCACCCTCTCCAGCATTGCTCACCTTGGAACCTGCAGGCGCCGTGTAGTTCTGGGACTCCCACTGTCCTTCTTCACCCTCGCTGACTGCAAATTCAGAGCCCTGCCCTACCACTTTATTTCCTTGATAGCCAACAACGCTATTATTTTCTAACCTGGTGTCTTCCATTTTGGTATCTCAATGGCGCCAACGACACTTGAGTTGGCAACTTTCAATTTCAATGATGGTTTTGAGAGCTGTTGTGCGAGTTATTATGACTTTAAATAGTGTTCCTGAGTTATTTGGTGTAAAGAGTGATTGTAGAAAATTATTGGCAGTGTTCTGTTCATAAAGCACTTATTGGAACAAGATCGACTTTTAGTGCTGAAAATGTTCAGCATACGTATCGGTATCACTGTACGTGATGCTGAGGAAACAAGTCTTTCTTACTGTGTGCTAAAAATGTTCAGCATACGTATCACTGTTCGTGATGCTGAGGAAACAAGTCTTTCTTACAATGCTGTAAATGTTCAGCATACGTATCACTGTACGTGATGCTGAGGAAACAAGTCTTTCTTACAGTGTGCTAAAACTGTTCAGCATAGATATCACTGTTCGTGACGGTAAGGAAACAAGTCTTTCTTTCAATGTTAAAAATATTCAGCATACGTATCACTGTTCGTGATGGTGAGGAAACAAGTCTTTCTTACAGTGTGCTAAAAATGTTCAGCAGGCGTATCACTGTACGTGATGGTGAGGAAACAAGTCTTTCTTTCAGTGCTAAAAATGTTCGGCATACGTATCACTGTACGTGATGCTGAAGAGAATCTTTAAGCCTAAAAGTTTTTACTTCTACTCAAGACGCTGATCCTGAAATAATAAGAAAGTGAGTTAGTCGAAAACAATCAAACTGTAACTACCAAGACTGTGTTTCACAAATCCTCCTGTTTTTTGACTTCAGTGACAAACTGTTAGGGAAAGAGTTCTGTACGTCTATTCATTTCCTCAATGTTTTCTTTTTGCTTTCTGATTGAAAGTGTAGGGGCTATCATTAGGGATAAGATTAGGTTTAGGTCTATAGATAAGGACAGGCCTAGGAATAAGTTCAGGGTTAGGGACTGATTAGGTGATTGGGGCGTACGGAACTCTTTCCAGTGTCAGTCATCAGAAGGAGGCAACCTACTGCTCTATGTAACATGCTAGAATACGACATGATACTATGATATCACCGAAGTCCTCATCATGTACATCAATGCAAAAGTGGGTTGGTCGTTGTGGCATATATAATAACTAGCTGAGGTCCCGGCCCTGCCGGGGATAAATTGGTTTGAATATTGGTTTCAGTTCTGGGTGGTGATTATGGACCTGCTTCGTCTGGCCTGTTCCTATTTGTTTATTTTATTTTTGTTTGTTTGTTTTTAAATACGTGTTACTGCTCTGCCTTTGTAAGTTGACACCCTGCGCATCCCGTACAACAGCATGATTTGCGCACGGGTTAGTGTGTTTGATAGTGAACACATCGAAGGAAGTGATAACGAAACCTCAAAATGGCGAACTATGACTCGAAATAGATCTAAATGATGGCGAAACAATAAATTTCCAATTAAAAAAACTACACCGATTTGAGACTTCTAATAAAAACTGTGCACTCTTACATCCATTCTGATGCACCATATAAAATTTGAAGTCTGAGTGTTGAGTGGTTCAGAAGCCTTTTGCAACGAAAAATCTCAAGTCCACAAATATATATAGTATAGATATAGATCAAAGTAGTCAGTTTTCTCATGACAAAACAAAGCTATTCATGTACTCCTCCCCTTCCTCGCATAGAAATAAAAAAAAAAGTTTGGATATGTTCTCGCTAAGAAGCTTATTCTTCTGTTAATGTAGCCTACTCATATTTTGGGGTCGTGCTTAGAAGAAGTGGTCAATGACTCTGTTTGATGATAGGACACGTTTTGTTAATGGGTCAGTGTTCAAGAATGAGGTCACGGTGCCCGATAGTAAACTCTGAATAGTTACAACAGGTGATTATGAACAGAAACAGACTACGGGGATCTAGAGCGGCTTATCCCAAATACATCTGTTTCTAAGGAGGCCCAGATCGGGTTATCATTGGACAGTTCTTTATGAAAAATGAATGAAGAAGATTTTGGGGTGTCCAGCTTCAAGAATTTAAATTGCCCATTTTCAGTGACGGATCAGAACAACCTCATTGGCTTTGAAATCAATTTCGACCACACTTCATTAAAGAATCTAGGCCATTATTAAGGAATCAGGAATGGATTATAGGCAAAATATTGCAGAGAATTAATATACGTGTGTTGGTTCACGTAGAACACATTTCTGTGCGAAGGTACTTAATCAAAACACGTGAATAACAGACGGCATGAAGTATAGAGTCTGGACTATAGACTTAGCGGTATGTAGCTCTTTATCGGGACTCTTTATCATGAACGATTTGGTCTTGTTATATCACTGATTAGGAATTAAATGGCCATGCTTTGAAGCCGGTTACGTAGTGTGATAACGATGTACATAGGATTAGAACTAAATGTCAACAGCAGCCTGGCTTTCTCTGCCTAATCACACTTTCGCTCCAAGAAGGGTAGACATCCACGGGTTGACCTATTCATAATCTATTATTCTCATCTCCACTTACCTCTCTTATGAAGTGGCAGTTTTGACAATAATCACTAAGCAAGTGAAACGAACTGAAGAGAATGGTGACCCTTTCATTATTCTTCTCTCGTCCTAACATCTCGTGTAAATTATTTCAGGTCGAGTTTAAAAACAAAAATCAACTTCTTTTCTTCTTAACACTGGGCTTGACGACCTACATTTTTTTTCTCCACATTTCAACCTTGTCACAAATCCCGCTGCCAACCCATATTTTTGTTTTTAAGCTAAAAGACTGCGTTAAGCTGCGGGCACAGTGACATCACGTTCGTCTCCTTTTCAGTTCCTTTCTGCCTTTTTGATGAATGGAGAATTTTTTCAGTATAAATATTGTTGGGCCCGCTACAGTGGGCTCACCTCCTCCCCCCCCCCAATTTCCTCAACCACTCCCCCCCCCCCAAAAAAAAAGGTGAGGAGAGCTCACTTAGCTCCGCACTAAAATTTCAATCACCTATCTCTGACCAAGTGTGTCAGTTGCAATGTCTACAAACATTCCTACCCACAGTGAAGCGCTCAGAAAACACAGAGTCAATATTTTGATTTAAAAAAAAAATGGACCCTGAAGTTTTCATTAGGGTAGTGGCTACGTTAACGGCAGATTACGCTCATACCCCAATAGAAAAAAAAACAAACAAACAAAGAAAGGAAGCGCTGTTGTACCAACGGGAGTAAAGCCGAACAAAGAATAATGGTGAGTTGTGTTCACCGGCTGCCGTAAACGTAGCCACTGCGAATGCGGTACAAAAAAGACAAACTCTCTCTGACAAGACTGACCCAAACTATTGCAACCGCAATTACATAAACGCAGAGTGGAGGAAAAAAAGTTCTATGGATTCTATGTACCCAGTATCGACGTGTGTTTTGTCGTCTTCCTTTTAACCAGAATAAAAGCATCATTGGTACAGCTTCATGACTGCGCAGATTGAGAGGAGGGTAGAGGAAAGAGAATCAGCACTCTGTGGCCTCCACTCCCCTCCTTTCCCCCTCGCGTTCCTCTCCTCAAAAAGGGGAGAGGAAAAGGAGGCGGAAGCGAAGCCACTGTGCCTGCACCTTCAGTTTGTTTTAAGGCTGTTCACACAGTATGTTTATTGAAATTAAAGGGTGAATGTTTTCATTCCGCTCCAAACATCTCGACCATATTTTGATGTCGTTATGCTACGCATGCAATGTTATGCAGTTTCTGTCTCATTATTTGAGATATCTCAGAGTGTTTCTATATCACATTTTCTTTTATATTTTGAAGTACTCTATTCACACCAAACGCCTGGTGCTTTTATCAGCATTTGCACAATTCATAACACGTTCTAGCCCTAATTGGCGCTACTAGAGTGCATTAAACAGCACTTGATAGCAATTTCCGTCACCCTTATTCTTTTAAGATGCTAGACTGCCACTACCACAGCTGTGGTTATTCTATTATTGACGCAGATGCCACTTAGTGGGATGTCTGATAGTGTTGCTCGCGGCTTATTTCATTCCGAAGACTGCCTTCGTTTGTTGTGATCCTACTGACAGCTACACTGTCTCGCCTTCAAAGCTTTTGTGTAGCTAGACTTGCTGGTTAATTTTGACAGGAGATTTCAAGTAAAATAATCTTTTGCTGTATCTCTGCGTCTTGGGCATCCTTTGGCAGCCCAGGTGAGTTTGGACCAGTCCTGAGACTTCCGCTGAGTGCAGTAAGATGTGTCAATATTTTCTGTCTAAAGAGTCCTTAACGAGGATTTTTTTTAGCTTTGAAACCTGTGTCTGGGTACGGTATCTTTATGAGATTTCGTAAGGCGAAGAGGGAGGGAAAGGGGAGGAGGTGGCATTTGTCTTGAACAGCAGCAACAACACCATCTCCAAACAACAATGACCTCGAGGACGTCAACAAGAAGACGATCACAACAACAATAATAACAATACAAGACCATAGACAACCACAACAACAACCAGTGACACAAACTACCTACCTACCTACCTAACTAACTAGAAAGAGAGACAGACAGACAAATTGACCCACTGACTCAGTCACTCACTGATAAAATGAGAAAAGAAGGAAACACAATAAATAACAAGGAACGAAAAATTAAAACCAACGGACTAATCAACTGATTGCTAAGTCTGGATGACAGATTGGCATAAAAAGACAGTTTACAATGTAAAATACATGGAATGTGCTTAAATCAATATTGACAAACAACAACAAAACAATTTTTTTCACGTCAATTGAATTGAAATAAAAATATGACGTACTTAAATTAATATTGACAAATAAAATAGCAATTTACTGTACCGTCATCTCCCTCCTTGCACTCTCACAGGAAACATCTCAGAACTTCGGAAAGTACAAATGTTGTCCAGAATCGGAAGCATTACTCATTGTCACCTGCCCCTTTAAGAGTTTATATACATGTAAACAAAGTACACGACACAAGACATAGTGATAGCTGCCGTAGAGCAAAACGGATCCAGTATTAGAGAGTTGACAAAGGTACATGGTCTTGTCGTTCCTTCCAGGCGATATCAGTTTGAATATTAGGACCGTGTGCAAAATTAACCACGCAAAGTGTTTACCACAGACCAGCTCTACCGTCTTCATTATACCACATTACATGTATAACAATTCAACACGTTTAAAACCAGAGACTTCACTATCATGCAGTATCCCAAAGTGAAGATAAACCATTCGCTCTTAAATTTTCGTATCGTGATGTCCTATTTTCTCATTGAGAATTAAAGCAAGGATATTCAGTTTTCACTTTTCATAGTTGTTACACTTTCTGCGACATTTGAACTATGGTTCTCCTTTTGGGTTCTATATAATTAAAAAATAAATAATCAAAACGACATAGTTCAAGTATCTTGCTGACATGCTGTGTGATTCGGACATTCTTTGGTACACAGTGGTTGATTGATAGGGCAGATGGCAATATACCGTCACTCTGGCCTGGATATCGTGACACAGAGCATCCACCAGTATTGGTGTTCTTTGGTTTGGGTCTTTCACCCTAGTCAGTTGGGACTGCGAGGCTGTGGAGTAGCCTACAGGCAGCCGGTCAGGCAATATGACTGTCCCTCTGGCATCCTCCTGCACCTGGATACATTTCCAGTCGTCTTGACCCTGTCTTGCCACTTGGATAAGTTGTGTCCAGGCGAGAGAGTGAGTCTGATGTTTGCGCAGCTCTTTCTCACTAAAAACAAATTCTTTGCGCCAGTCTTAACACTCACCTCGTCTTCTTTCATCTTTGTCTCGTCTTCTTTCCTCTCAAAATTCCAACGGCGATGGGCGAGTGCGGTGGCAGCAGGTTTGGATAGACTGGACACTGTTAGCACAGACCTACACGTTGGTGGCTGTGGGCTATGGTCGCTTCATCGTCGATTGAAGTGGAGGCGTGGGGAGGCAGCACCCACAGTAGCTGAGCAGCCTTATTTAAGGATAGCACTGCTCACCTCCACTGAGGAAGGGGCTAGAAAAGGTGCCCTAAAGAAAGCCCACTTCACATCACCCTGACTGGTATACCGCGACCAGTGGGGATCCCTTTTTGCGGTCGAAACAAAAAGAAATTCAGCTTACTCAGGCTAGGAGCCTGGAATATACGCACACTACAGGACAACTCAAACAACCCGGAAAGACGCACTGCACTTATTGCCATTGAGCTCAGCAGGTACAACCTGGACATAGTGGCACTCAGTGAAACCAGACTCCCTGATAGTGGCCAACTCAAAGAGCTCAGTGGTGGATACACCTTCTTCTGGAAAGGCAAGGGTGCAGTCGAACCGAGACAGCATGGTGTTGGGTTTGCAATTAAAAATGACCTTGTCAGAAACTTGCAGTCCATGCCAATTGAAATAAATGACAGGCTAATGACACTCAGGATCCCAGTTGGGAAAAGCCAGTCAGCCACCCTCATTAGCGCATCTGCGCCCACCATGACAAACCCAGATGAAGCCAAAGACAAGTTCTATTCTGATCTAGAATCTGTCATATGCTCTGTCCCGGCAGCTGATAAGCTGATTCTCTTGGGGGACTTCAATGTTAGGGTTGGCTCCGAAATCTCAGCGTGGCCAAATGTTTTGGGCCCTCATGGAGTTGGTTCATGCAATAATAATGGGTTGCGCTTACTTACTTTGTGCGCTGAATTTGGCCTGTTCATTACCAACACAAATTTTAGTCTCCCCGTGAGAAACAGAACGTCATGGCTGCATCCCCGCTCAAAGCATTGGCATCTCATAGACTATGTCATTGTGAGGAAGACTGACCAAAAAAATGTCCTTGTAACAAAGGCGATGTGTGGTGCCGAGTGTGGAACTGACCACAGACTCATTGTTTGCAAGCTCAGACTAACATTGAGGCGCAATAGACGCCCTCAAGGGAAAGCGCCACCTAAACGCCTAAATGTTTCAAAACTCTGCTCAGCTGAGAAAGAGAGCGAGCTCTCATCAGAACTCTCCTCAAAATTGGACTGCGTGGCTTTTGACCCTGAGAACATTGAACAGAGCTGGACTGACCTAAATACGACTGTACACTCTTGCGCCAGCAGCACAGTTGGTTTTCCTGTCCGCAAGCACCAGGACTGGTTCAATGATAATGATAATGAAATCAAAGTGCTCATCAAAGAAAAAAATAGTCTCATCCAAGCTCACTGCAGTGACCCCTCTTCCACAGCAAAAGCTGATGCACTGCGTGCATGTAAGGGTGTACTCCAGAAGAAGCTGAGGAAAATGAAAAATGACTGGCTTGAAGAGCGAGTAAGAGAAACTCAGAAACATGCCGACACAAACAACACTAGAAAGTTCTTTGAGAGCCTCCGAGCTGTGTTTGGACCATCCCGCTCTGGCACTACGCCACTTCTTGCGTCAGATGGTTCAACACGCATTGTTGAATTGAATGCCATAATTCAGCGTTGGGCAGAACATTTCGGAGGTGTGCTAAATCGGCCATCAAATATAAATACTGAGTCCATTGACCGCCTCCCTCAGACTCCTATTAATGCAGCTCTTGCCAAGCCATTCACAGCAAATGAGACCCGAACTGCCACAAATCAGATGTGTTTTAACAAATCACCAGGCGTGGATTCAATTCCTGCTGAGGTGTATGCCTTCGGTGGAGAAAAGCTTATTGAAAGGTTGACCGAGTTGTTCAATCATATGTTGAAAGCAGGGAAGCTGCCACAGGACTTCAAAGATGCTTCAATCATCCATCTGTACAAAAACAAAGGGGACAGCCAAGTCTGTGACAACCATCGGGGAATCTCTCTACTTTCAATTGCTGGCAAAATATTGGCAAGAATGCTTCTGAATCGCCTTCTTGATCACCTCTCGTCAAATGACTTGCTTCCCGAGAGCCAATGTGGCTTTCGTAAAGAGAGGGGAACGGCGGATATGATTTTTGCTGCCAGACAGATTCAGGAAAGATGCATGGAACAAAATAAAGCGCTGTATATCACATTTGTTGACCTCACAAAAGCATTTGACACAGTGTGTCGTGAAGGCCTCTGGAAAATCTTGGCGAAGTTTGGGTGTCCACCCGAATTCATCACAATGGTGCGCCAGTTTCATGATGGCATGCAAGCTGCAGTCAAAAGCAACGGCAGTGTTTCAGAGCCCTTTGCTGTCACAAATGGGATAAAACAGGGTTGTGTCTTAGCCCCAACTCTGTTCAGCATCATGTTCTCTGCAATGCTACAAGAAGCCTTTAGCTCTCCTCCTCAAGGGGTAAGCATCAAGTATCGAACTGATGGCAGTCTATTCAACCTCAGGAGACTCCAGGCAAAAACCCAAACCAAAAGTACTCAAGTCTGTGACCTACTATTTGCTGATGATTGTGCACTTCTGGCACACGATGAGGATAGCATGCAAAACTGTGTTGATAAGTTCTCTAGTGCCTGTGACAACTTTGGCCTCACAATAAGCACAAAGAAGACGGAAGTGCTCCATTAGCCTACTCCAGACGACAAGTATCCTGTGACCCCAAATATCAAAGTCCATGACAGTCTTCTGAAGGTGTCGGAGAACTTCACCTATCTTGGCAGTACACTGTCTTCCGCGGCTCGTGTTGATACTGAAATTCCCTCAAGAATCAGCAAAGCCAGCTCTGCATTTGGCAGGCTTCGAAAGAGAGTGTGGGATGTTGCCGGCATTCGCACAGACACTAAGCTGAAAGTGTACAATGCTGTGGTCCTTCCCACCCTACTCTATGGGGCTGAAACCTGGACAGTGTACCAATCGCATGCCAGAAAACTAAATCACTTTCATCTGGCCTGCCTTAGAAAGATCCTAAGGATCAAATGGCAGGATAAAATTCCAGACACTGAGGTCCTCAATCGTGCCAAGGAATTGAGCATCTTCTGCCACCTGAAAAAAATTCAGCTACGTTGGGCAGGACATGTTGTCAGAATGCCTGACTCCAGACTCCCTAAGCAAATCTTCTTCTCTGAGCTCTCCAATGGAACGAGGAATGTTGGGGCCCCAAAGAGACGTTACAAAGACACTGTCAAGCAATCACTGAAGGCCTTTGCCATTGATGTGAGTGAGTGGGAAAAGCTCTCGCTTGATCGTGCAAATTGGAGGGCGGCCCTTACCAGAGGCAGCAAAGCATGGGAAGCTGACAGAGTCCAGCAGGCTATCAAAAAAAGAGAACGGCGCAAGAAAAGGCCCAGTGGTACTGAACCAACGGAGCACTCTTGTCATTTATGCGGAAGGGTCTGCAGGGCAAAAATAGGACTTATCAGTCACATGAGAAGCCATAAGTCATGAAAGAACAGTCTTTCCATTCTGTCCTCTGTGTCCTTTAGTTCTCTTTATTGTCCATGTGTTGAAATTCTCAACAATTTCTGTTCTTTATTCCTCTGGTGTTGTTAAGGTCATCATCATACCTGATGGACGAACTATTATTATTTATTATTATAGTAGTTATGAAATTGGCCATAATTATATAGACACAGTAGTTTCTACTACTGTGATATGCAATTTATATCTCTTTCTGCTTCCACCGCCCACAATCTCTCCCTCTCTCTTTCTCTCTCTCTCTCTCTCTCTCTTTCTTTCTCTCTCTCTCTCTTTCTCTCTCTCTCTCTTTCTCTCTCTCTTTCTCTCTCTCCCCCCCCCCTCTCTCTCTCTCTTTGTGTATGTGTGTGCTTCATCTTACGTTCCAAACTACATAAAGTTAATTTTATGTCTTTCCATGTTGACTGAATCCTCCCGTCCGCCTTCCTTTCCCACGCACGATAAGTGACATTGATTTTCTAGTTGTATCAAAGAAGTGAGGAAAGTGTGTCAACTAAAGGAAATAACGGTAGAAAACATTTATGTAATGTTAAAAGGTATTACTTCCCTGGATTTCGTCATCAGCAAGTCCCGTTGACTGTGCATCTTTATTTAATTAATCTGATTAATGTAATAATGTGATACGCACATAATGTAATAACTGCAACATTCCCACATCTACATACCACCTCTCTCTCTCCCTGTCATTCTCTCTCTCTCTCTCTGTCATTCTCTCTCTCTCTGTGTCATTCTCTTTCTCTTTCTTTACCATAATAGCAGCACGCATGACTGACTGGTCAGTTTCTGTCAACATGTAACAATTTTTTTTGCGCACCAAAACACATCCAAAAGAGAAAGAGACAAATTTGTTTAAGTAGATCATGAATCTTTAATTGCTTGGACCTGTAGTGAAGGTAAATTCATTGCATTTATCAAATATGTTCAGTTCTAGTCAAGCTTTCACATGAAAGTAACAACGCAACATTTATAAACATCTAAAGTTTTAGTAATAAACAAATTAAAAGACAAACAATAACAACAACACCTGAGGGAGGGGTGGGGGGGGGGCAGTAGCGCTTGATACAAAGCTGAAATGTGGAAAATAAACAACAACCAAAACAATAGTTGTAGTTTGGAAAGTCCTCCGCTAGTAACCAAAAAAAAAAAGGGGGGGGGGGAGCTGTGTTTTTATTTTGTATTCATTTTTGAAAAAAACTTCTTGTAGTTTTTGTTATTTGCTGCTAACGTAGGGCTCGGCAAAGTACAACTGCCACTCTCTCTCTCTCTCTCTCTTCCTCCGTCCCTTTCTCTATCTCTCCAGGACGAAGTTTAACAATGTTTTCCTGCGCTGATATTACATTTGATTCCGCCCTTTACTGGACTTGAAAATTTGGGACCATAGATTGACAAACTAGTTTTCAGCTGTAATAGTATATCTTACTATATTACAGTTAGTATATATATATATGGCGCCTTCATCTTGGTTACTAACCAAATGCGTCACTTCGAGCTTCCATGCATTTGGCGGACGGACGTGCTTTGGTGCTGCTAACGAAGCAAGAACTCGCAGCTAAGTAAACTGTTTCACTTCGTTCCTGTTGAAGTCTTTTATTGTTCGTTTTTTTCACTTGAAAAAGGCGAAAGCCGAAAAGTTTGTGTATTTTCTGTCTTCTCTTTAGTTTGCTTTGCATTGTTTGGGTTTTATTTCTCACGCGGGGTTTTGCAACATACAACCTTTTCTTTTTGCCCAATTTTGACTTTGCGTATAGCCCTGCTGCGACCCCACAGTTTTTCTGTGGTTTTTATGATATTTCGTGAATGATCTGGATTAGGTGAGGGAAGAAGTAGCTGGCTGTCTGTGTCAAATGGCAGATTTGGTTTCCCTTGGGCTCTTACCATTAATTCGGTACATTATGTCTCAAAGTTTTCTTTACATGACGCGTTTCCTTTAAATAAAGCATCTGTCGATATTCGTTCCAAATCTTCTCTGCAACAGTTGTTGATGGGTAAGATTGCCGCGCTTGTAATAAAAACAAACATTACACCTTTTTAAAAAAAGCAAATTAGAATGACAGTATGAGAGAAATGCATTTATTGCAGGGCATTTTGTGAAACAATTATATCTCAGAGATGGAGGTGTGAGCAAGTAAAGACAGTAAAGTACATTCTTTTTCATTTAAACTTAAGTTTTAGATTGGTAAAGTTCAGTCTCATTCATTGACTAAGATATAGATTGTTGAAGTACATTCTTATCCAACAACTGATTATAATTGGTAAAGTGCATTCTTATTAGTTAACTAAGTTATAGACTGGTATAGAACATTCTCATTCATTGACTAAGATATAGTTTTGTAAAGTATACTCTCATTCAACACCTGAGATATAGATTGGTAAAGTACATTTTCAATTCATTAACTAAGATATAGTTTGGTAAAGTACATTCTTATTCATAAACTAAGTCATAGATTGGTAAAGTATATTATCAATTCATTAACTAAAATATAGATAGGTAAAGTATACTCTCATTCAACACCTGAGATATAGATTGGTAAAGTACATTCTTATTCACAAACTAAGTCATAGATTGGTAAATATACATTCTCAATTCATTAACTAAGATAAAGATAAGTAAAGTATACTCTCATTCAACACCTGAGATATAGATTGGTTAAGTACATTTTCAATTCATTAACTAAGATATAGTTTGGTAAAGTACATTCTTATCCATAAACTAAGTTATAGATTGGTAAAGTACATTCTCAATTCATTAACTAAGATATAGATAGGTAAAGTATACTCTCATGCAACACCTGAGATATAGATTGGTAAGGTACATCCTCGGTACATTAACTAAGATATAAATTGGTATTAAAGTACATTCTTATTAAAAAACTAAATTATAGATTGGTAAAGTACATTCTCATTCAAAAGCTAAGTTATAGATTGGGAATAAAGTTCAGTAACTTGGTAAAAGATTGGTAAAGTATATTCTCACTGAATAACTGAATTATAGATTCATTCACCGAAGAGAGTATACAGCACCTTGTGTATACAGAGACAAATCTTATCATTATATGGTACGATAAATAAGAGAGGTAAACGTACAGGCCCGTCTTAGTGAGGCGGTAGAAAGACAGATCGGATCTACTGTTTCTGTCACTGTTGCAACTCACAGCTGAACACCAGTGACATTGTAAATTTCTAGATATTTCGGGTTATATTGTTACAGTAAGCGCGTTGTACACAAACTGCAATGAAAACCATAAGGCATCCCTATACTTGGCGACCGTTCTACCGCCCTTGCTCGGGCCTCTCCCGTTGACATCCGATGACACACTCGGAGGGCAAGTGAAACATCTTGTCACTTCTACATTCTTTGGCGCCACTTATAGGGGAGCGCTACCCAGAGATGCTAGATACAATAAAATGAGACACTCCCTTCTTCACACTCCTGAAAACATCCTGCGAAGAGTTTGCGCGCCGATCGGGGGCGGGGTCCACTGAAAAGAATACATGAAAGGCATGCTTGCTGTAATGCTAAATTAATAATGCGGATTTGTTACAGTGCTACCAGAGAGTATAGATTTAGTGGTGCTACGGCGAGTAAAAAAACAAAACAAAAACAAAACAAACAAAAAACAAAAGTCCAGAGTTTTCCAACATACAGCAATTGAAGTTATAGTTACAAAATATTATTAGTGTCTTCAATCAAGGCGGCCTATAGTGTAAGCTGGACAGCGAATAAATTCAGTATGTTATCTATACTGCCTTTGTAAAATACGTCATGTCCATGACATCCATGCATTCGCCGCTAGATGGCAGTGTGAAATCTGTGCACGCTAATTGCGCCACCTGTCGTCTCATCTTATTGTATCTTGTATCTTGGCTCTGCCGAGCAGTTTGTCATCAGTCAGACAAACTATCATCGAACAATAAAAAAAAAAATCTTCGGACGTATGATCTGACTTTCAATAAAAGATTAACGGGCTTGTCTTGATATCATGGTAAAATGTTCTAAAAGATGGATGTCAGATGTTTATGTTTGGATAGGGGCGCAGTTGCAGTGCTTGCCATAGACTCCATTTTCCGCAGATACGCCACTGATATCATTTTTCAACACTAAACTTTTATCGTTTGAATCTTTGAGCTGAACAAATGCTTGGGAATTCGAATCAAGAATATGATATATAGGGCCCAACCGCCGACTACAAAAGCATAAGACAGTATGACCAGCAATCCAAACTGTGGTGCCAGGGGTAATCCAATGACCAGCCCAAACTTGATCATGTCCATCAGTTGATTGAGGGATTGCTGGACACCGTTGACAATTCCACGCTCATGTTCAACGACCGACTCGAGAAACATCTGAGTGATAGCCAGATCAGCAGCCCATAGACCTGCAAGGTGGAGAAACTTGACTGGTTTAGACAGACAGACAGATCGGCAGACGGGCAGATAGATAGATAGATAGATAGATAGATAGATAGACAGATAGATAGATAGATAGATAGATAGATAGATAGATAGATAGATAGATAGACAGATAGACAGATAGATAGATAGATAGATAGATAGATAGATAGATAGATAGATAGATAGATAGACAGACGGACAGACGGATGGAAGGATGGATGAATGGATGGATGGACGGATTGATGGATGGATGGATGGATGGATGGATGGATGGACAGATGGGTGGATGGACAGACAGACAGACAGACAGACAGACAGACAGACAGATAGATAGGTAGCTCAATCGATAGATAGATAGATAGATAGATAGATAGATAGATAGATAGATAGATAGATAGATAGATAGATAGATAGATAGATAGATAGATAGATAGATAGATAGAGAGATAGATAAATAGACAGATAGATAGATAGGTAGATGGATGTCCGAAATCCAACTAATTGAACAGATTGTAGAAATCTCATTTTCAAGCGTGAACAAAAACACTTGTCATGTATTTCCATACCAAATCTTGCAGCGATAATGCCGGCCATGAGAACTACAACAGAAAGCAAGTCGTAACAGCTGGTGTTCTCTGGCATAGTGGTTGCATTACGGCCCGCTTCAGTGGTCAGGTCAGGGTTGATTGTTGTCACGGATGAATTGGAGATCATGGCTGTCGATGACGAAAAAGTCACGTAATGAAATATTTGTAAGGGATGAAACAGACAAAGGCTGGCGTAGGCGCCAGACTGGTGGATCGAGAGAAAAAGAGGAGCAAATAGTGTTAGGTCATGACACGAAAATTCTAGTTCGTCTCTACTCGAAGTTTTGTTACGCACCCCATGATAGATATCTAAATATGGATTGCATGGGTTGCCTATAACGAAATATAAAATGTCGAAATGTGCACATTCCTTGTAAAATATTGTTTTGGGCATAATTTCTTGCATGCAGCACTCCCATGTTTCGTGCTACTGTGACTTTCAATAATTGCTCTTTTTTGGATTTTGCACACAAAAAGCTGTCATTTCAGTTGCTGAACGAATTAAGTATTCAGTCCCCAGCACCATTTATTAACATTTTCCTAGACAATTCAGACACATTTTACACAAAAACGTGCAAGATTTGAAATGATATGATTGGTTATTTGTGACTGACATCTGCATTAGTACTTGCAAGAAAAAAAAATGACAACAGATTGATTTCGGGATGCTGAACAGAGCGGCAAGCTGCAGTTTTGATCCCACGGTCCTTCTTCTTCTTCTTCTTTAAGCCTCTTGATTCCTTGAGGAACACAGGGCCGCAACAACACTCCTCCAACGCCACGCGGTTCTGGCAGGTCCTCCTGAGGGTAGCCACACAAAGGCCACCGAATTCGGTCACCGAGCCACTAGCCCCTTTAGGTGAGAAGAATTGCACTATATAATTTCAACAACTGCACATAGAGCCAACCTAGATTCGGTCCGTTTATGTAGTGCAATTCTTCTCACCTAAAGCGCCTAGTGGCTCGGTGACCGAATTCGGTGGCCTTTGTGTGGCTACCCTTAGCTCGGTCCACGTCGTTCCGGCTGCCTTCACCTCAGCATCAATACTCCTGCGTCGAGTGTCTGTTTTGTTCGACCCACTTTCCGCTTTACGGTCCTTATTAAAAGGACAATATTTAGCACTATAATATCACTGTAGGAAGTGTTTGGAGGGGAACAGAGAAGATGATGTTGAAAGGTGATGAGAGAAAAGAATGGGGAAAGAAAGAAAAAAGAAAAGGGAAACAAACAGTGACAAGGCAAACTTACTCAGCACTACACAGTCACTCTTGGTACTGTTCGGGTTGTCCAGGTCGAAGGGGCTGCCGGGCAACCACACGGATACAACACACATAGAGAGTGTAATACTTTGTAAAGTAAGGGCGACCATGCCAGTCCAGGGGAGTCCCAAACAACGTCTAAATACTGGGTACATCAGGGAGCCAAATATTCCAATCAATCCGGCACCGCCCATCATTAGACTGACATCTGACTCAGAAAGTCCCTGGATATATGCATAACCTGAGATGATAAAGTACTCAAAGGAATAAGTTAATTCAGCAGTTATGAGAATAAAAATATAACTACATCAGTAAAATCTCCCTTTTGGCGCATCTAAAAAAAATTGTGGTTACCATCATCGGGCTAGTCGGTTCGAACCCGGGTGTCCCCTCCAGTGTCGCGGATCGGGATTTTGGGGAATATAGATCGAGAGGTCCGCTTCCCAATCGCACGAGCACAAAAAAAAAAACAACAACAATTAAACAACTTTCACTCTAAAAACTAAATAAATCAATTTGAGTAACAGACTGCAAAGTTTATATATCTAACAAATTCAAAGATAAAATATACAATAGATAACGAATACAATAGCAACTGAAAATGCTCAGCTAAGCTGAGGAGCAACTATGAAGTACTTAAGGCAATGTAATATGAAGTTATCTAAGTCACAATAAATTTACATTCAAAAGAATCCGCGCCCGAGGGCGACGGATCCTGTAAGGTTTAAAGTTCTATCTCTCTTCATACTAAAACATATTTATATAGCGTCTCTGCCAGGCGCGCTCTGGTGTAGTTCACACGTGGTCGCGGGAAATGCATGTGGTCTGGCAGTACTGGTCAACAGTCTACATGTGTAGGTGGCTGTAAATTCAGCATGGAATTAAAATCTTTAGCTCACCATTCGGCCCTCACAATGTGAGGGCTGTTGATATTAGCGCTGTGGGTTTAATGCTCAAACAAGTAGGCTTGGGCTCAGGAGCGTAGATTTCTGACAATGCTCCATCACTGTACATATCAGCTCAATCGCTGCGTCTCTATGACTTCTCATCTGGCTGAGAGCTCGCCGTCCACCTCGTAAATGGATTGTCTACATGTGGCCCAGAACTAAGTTCTGTATGGCCTTAAATACTGGACTGCATCTGCAGCTTACCGTCTAATTCCTGGATTGTGATTGGTGCAACCACTTCTAGCTCAGCTGCCGAACTGAGTTATTTTAAGTAACAGCCCTACGCAACGACCTTGGGTCGACATCAAAGGTCGAATCACTCAAGACAATAAAAGCTCATCGCTTCATTGAGCGTAATTAATACATTCATAGAACATGAACGAACAATAGTTAATTAAAGTAATGGTATCCTGGCATGCGACTTTGTGCATTGCTGTCGTGTCGCATTAAAAAAAAAATCTAGGTCAATGAATGGAGATATTCACACATGTGTGACTCAATGCTAAGTCAACCTCAACATGAACCTAAGACACCACTGATATATAACGGCAAGACCCATGTGTGCGCATGACCTTGTTGAGGATATTTTGTGCTCTTTAATTTTTTAATGTATTTTTTGTAAGAAAGAAACAAACAAAACCAACAACTCTTACCACCTCGAAACTACACGAGATGTTCAGAGGAAGGCACTCCTCGTCAAACAAGCCTATAAGTCCCTCCTTCCAATGGTACTACATGTATTTGGTAGGGTCAGGCAGAGCCGCCTTAACGCATGGGCACACTGGGCAGTTGCTCAGGGGTCCGAAGGATTTAGGAGGTCCCATGCATACAGATTTACATTGGTTTTTGAAACGGGGAAGAAAATCCCTCGCATTACAAAAACAAATCTGCCCAGGGGCCCATAATTATGTGAAGATGGCCCCAAGACACGAGAGAGTATCGCCCGCTCTACATCTCTTCGCAGTACTGACAGCTGTGGGGGGGGGGGGGAGGGCAAATGGTAGCTAATGACGAGAATACACGTTCAGATTTAACCCTCAACACCCAGTTTTATATTTGAAACACGCCATGGGACCCAATCAATGCTCTATTTTTCAGTCACTCTTTAATTTATTAACAAAGACAAAAAAATGTTAATGATAAATATGTATTTTTCCCCATCTTAATTAAATCAGTTTTTGCATTTTCCAGAAATTTTTGGAGAAGACAAGTCTTTATTCTTTGGGCAACAGAGAGTCAAGTGGTGTGCTGGAAAAACACTAGTCCCTAAGAAAACAGCACGACTGACAACACGCTAATTCAGACATAACTGCACACAGTGCATGATGAGCAATGGAAATGTGTTATGTTGGATGTCAATGAAGCCTTGTGTTGTAACAAGCCTCTGCCCTTTCAAGAACCTTTGTAGTTACTTCAGTCTCCTTAATTATCATGAATTTATCTACAACTCATCCACAATAGCGTGAGAAAATTATAGATACAGACACCATCCCACCAATGTTCTCTTATTGTCTTAAACCGACAGAATAGAGACATGTAGATGGACTTTGACAGCCGGTATCTGCTGAACGCATTACACACAAACAAAAACTTAACATTAGTTGTTTCGATCGCAGAGATTTGCAACATACAATTACAGTGTATGTTTTTGTGCGTGCCATATTTCAACTTAGTTTCATGCCCGGCTGCTACCCCATAGTTTTTTGGTTAAAAGAAACATTAGTGTTTCTGCTGGCCATACTTTTATCTATGATGATGTTCTGTACTAGTTGTGTGTGTATGTAAGCGCGCGAGCACCGCTACTTTCAGGATTTTCACTGGGATCTCTTAAGATGTAAATTAAAAAAAAAAATTGTTCATAAAACGACATTTCCTTACACGGGAGTAATCCTGGGGCTGATTTAATTTACCCACATTCATTTATTCCAATTTTTTTCATATCAGACAGAATTCATACAAATCATACCAAGACACTAATCTTTATCATAATATTATTAGAGATACTCTGGAAAAAGCTCACCTATAGTGATGTTACAGTGGAACAATCCACTCACACTGATGTGATGACGGACTAATCTACCTACAGTGACACTAGAAAGGAACAATCTGCCAGCAGAGGCGTTAACATGAAATAAGCTACCACAATAATATTAAAATGAACTAACTCCCCAACGGTGTCTTTATGATAGTAATAACCTACTCACAGTAACATTAAGGATTAACATACCCACAGTGACGTTTCAATAGAACTAACCTATTCACAGGGACATTAATAAGGACCTATGTACGGTACCCACAGTGATGTTAATATGGACTAACATTACAATGACGTTATTATAGACTTAAGACCCCCTACGGAGACATTATTACGAACTAATAGCACTACAGAGACATTATTATGCACTAATATACCCACAATGACATTATCATGGACTAACATACCCACAGTGACGTTGTCAAAGCCTAGCACCGTCATATAGAGTAATGACAGAGAGAGTCCACTCAGCATCACTTCATAACGGACGTAAGTTTTCCATCCCGCAATGACAATAGTAATGCCGGAGAACAAACGCTGGAGTCTGTGGAATGAGAGTTACGTCAAAAACTATGGCAAAGAGAAAAAGTTGTAGGCAGCAATGCCCCACGAAAGAAATAATGCGAAAACGATACAATTAAACTCAAAGGAAAAGGAATGACAAATCAAAGCCCTACAAACACCTACAACTTTTTCTTTTTGCCATATTTTGAAATTTGCACCAGGTCTTGCTGCGACCCTATAGATTTTCAGTGATTTTTATAATATTTCTGAATGGCAGAAACCTGAGCATCAACTGCATTAATTTTAACGCCAAGGCAACAGAAAAACCCAGTATTGTGATAAAAGATGAACCCATTGATTGACTAGGTCTTTCACCTTACAAATGGCAAGTGGCACACTAAGTCAGGTCTATTTTGCGTCGGTTTTGACTCTGATTAGAACTTCCTTTGATTCAACTAGAGAGACAAAATTGTTTCAGACTCAGTCGAGTGCCAGGTCCCCTTTAACTCCATTGTCCATATATCACACTAAAATCAAAGCGAAACAGACTTCACCGTGTCCGCTGCCAGCCTAATTGTCAATGAAAGCCAGCACTCGAATAGTCTTGAACATGAAGGCATTCTCGGATGGAAAGGTTTATTTACTCGTGATTATAAAGCAGCCTGAAAGTGTTCTCATTGACATGAACATGTACACAGCCAAGAACCAAACATTAGCAAAGTAGGCGAGGAAAGGTCGGGCTAGTAAACGAGTTGGATTAACCATTGATCTGCAGCAGTAACATTTCAGCCCAGACAACATTACATATAAGCTATACCTCCTTATACAGGCATTAGGATGTTTTCTTTTCAGTTGAGCTGTAACTGTTCCATTCTGCGTTGGTGTTTGACCATCCGTGATCTTTCCGTCTTCCTCCGAGCTATTGCTGTGGTTAATAGCGGAAACAGCAAGGTGTGATAGGCGATTAAAAAATGAGAACGAAAGACAAAGATCGAAAAACAAAGTTCAGGTGCTTAACTGATAAATTCCTGCAAGCCGCTCTGGCCGGCCCAAGAGTAATTCACTGATCTCAAATAATATCAAAAATAATACAGTTCAGACACAATATTTTGTGTTAAACTGTCCAGTCTCTCGGTCATGTCCCCAAAGCGTCACTGGAAACCTCTGATTAATTGAGCAGGAATCAACAGGACTTTGGTAACTTTCCACGAACTGGCCAGAAGTCAATCAGTCTATATTTATATCATATCAAAATAAAAAGTTTGCTACAATTTAGAATAAGTTCCTTGACTTCTCTTCACAAGAATTGTGCAATAAAGTAGAAATATCAATGGGACTTCTATTTTTCTTCCGCGAGCTTCTAACCTTTACAGAACTTTAATTATATCCTGTCATCTCAATGTCATTATCTGACGCCGAACAAAGAATAAAGCGCTGATTAATCAACTATTCCACATGAAAGTCTACATAGTTCTTCTGTATGCGTTATAAAACAGCTACAAAGTTTCACATTTCCTACTCACCTGGCTATTAGAGGCTCCTCCTCCTTAGCTGTTGCTGAAGTTAAAAAAAAGAGGGGACAAAGCTGATGTTCTATATGAAAACATTCCACTGCCTCCACAATCTCTACCATTTAAATTATACTACAACTATTATCATTACTATTATTATTACCACTGCTACAACTATCACTATTATCGCCTTTTTTATTTTTACTACAATGCAGCAATGATCTTAGGCTTTAATATCTAGTCTGATTCTAGCACTAAATAATTCATATCATTTCGACCATTACGGCCATTCAATTCAATCTATCAATCAATCATTATTATCACCGATGTTATAATTACTGTTTCCGTTTCTATGTTTTTAAGACTAAGCTGATTACTAGTAGCACTACCATTTACTGACGTTTATCCAAAGCAAAACGCCTAGCTGTTCTATCTTATCGTATCTCGTATCTTTGCGAAAACTGACCTGAAATAACACTGACAACTTCATCTAGAATGATAGCAAATATCAGCAAATCAAAGAAAACTCACAATCGTCTTTTTTAAAATCCTTTCTTTTCTTCAAGGCTGGGACAGTGTTGTACACTTTCCTCAGCAGCAGATACTCCACGACGAAAGAGGCCAAATTCCATCCCGCTATAAAAAGTGCTCCGATTCTGTTTGATGTGAAAGCCATGATTTGCCCAGTGGCTATTGGTGCTACAATCAAGGCAGTTAGATCAATAGCCTTCATTACTGATGTCATGCCTTAGAAAACACACAAAGAAGTCTATCAACCCAAGGATCAGATATTTCTGCCTGTTTTATATATGTGATGTTCACGAAAAACAAGTGTTTAATATCCCTGTACCCAAGTTAAGTTATTTGGTAGGATGTTAAAGACATTTTTGTACGAATTCCTGTACAGCTTTCTGTGAACTTTCAAAGTTAGCCACTTCTCCAGCCTGTAAGTATCTTAAAACAAGGTTGCCATACGCTCTGCAGAGGAACCAGTATAGTGTCTCCGTGGGATATATTAACAAATGTAAAATCTGAAAATGTTTGGCCTTTTTACTTGAAAGGATACGGCGACTGAAATAATAATTTTAAAAACAACCAAATTACCCACTGCACAATCAACCACATACCAACGATTAAAAACAAACACACAAACAAAAATGATAATACCAGGACGTAAAGAGGGACGGCAAATACAATTTTGAGTATAATAAAAAATAATGACACACTGTGTAGTTCGAACAAATGTTTACATGAAGATGTTTATACAAAATTAATAGACAGAAAGAAAAAGAGTAAGACAGAGAGAGAGACAGGCAGGCAGGCAGGCAAACAGACAGACTGACAGAGACAGACATATAGACAGACAGGCAGGCAGACAGACAGATTTCCTTTCTCATTTGAAATGGACGGTGTTGAACATGTTCTAAGAAATAAAGAGAATGCCTTGGATCAGTCAAAGTACTTATCCCGTAACTTACTGGCTAACATAGCCTCATCGGATCCTGAAATCTCCACTATCCAGTCCTTTTCTACAGCAATAGTATTGGCAATACGTGCTAAATTGGCCGCTGAAGCCAAGACGATGATGATGACGTAAGTCAGGTAAGGTGCCCAGACTCCCCAGTCATCTATATCGTCACGGAACTCCAGGTAGAGAAAGACGACAGCGGCACACAGCGCCACCAAGACATTCTGCAGCACCAGAGATCCTTGAGCAGCTGTAGAGAACATTTTCAAATGATTGATTTTGATTTTAGACGGAATGCGAGTGGCGACTACAGATTATATCGACACTGCCCTATGATAATGATATACATGTATGTCAGACTCATGTCAGGAGGTAACTGACTGTTCTTGCATTTATGAACATGAAGGCTATCAGATAATATTATAGAAAAAGAAATTCCCCAATAGGAAAAGTAATAACCCAATAGAATCATAATGGCATAAGTCATCAAATGACAGGGAAAGAAACAGCCTTTTTTCTTAATATTTAATGTCTCAAAAGTGTAAAAAATGACCTATGCCATTAGCGTGGAGCAGTGACGATATAGTGTTTAGATTACATATTTCAAATAAATAAAGTTGTTATTATTCATTAAGCAAGACAGATACAAAATACACAAACTGAGGGATGTGTGAACAAAGGGATGAGCAAATAAAGAGATGGATTGAGTGATGGCCAGGTGAATACACAGAAGAACGTGCAAATAAATAGATGAAGGCTAGAGGGACTATCTGCTGAATGTACGGAAGAATCAGTTGTACCAAACAAGTGGCAAGAAAGAAGATGATAATTGAATACATAAAAACAACAACAACAACACACAACCTTTCAGTCTTGCCGTGCTGTCCACCCAGTCCCCGATGACTGGACCAAGCAGTAGGACACAGGTGCCCATTGTCAGTCCATAAGCTGCTACCAGCTGGAGAGAGTTGGGCGTAATGTCCACCAGGAACAGCCCAACAGCAAATGACCACATTCTGTCACCCTGTCAAAATACACCACAACTTCACAGACAATTTATTCTGGATAAAAGAGGGACCTAGGGGCACCTTAGCGGAAGCATAATTATGTCATGTTTTGCAGCATGTAATGAGTAAAACCCCTGGGTGAAATGGTCCAAAAAGGCAGGTTTTTTAGGGCACGCACAGTATGTAAACATAAAGTCAAAGGTTGTTGTTAGGGATAGATGGCATTTTGCATAATAAGCTTTAGCTGAACAGTGAACACAACACAGTGTTTCTCTCTTTGTCTTTGTAATCAGACTACGTTCCCCCAACAGCAATCAAATCTTCAATTTGGGATAATTATACAACTACACATGGACATTCAGTGGAAAATTTGCAGTTGTAAATTACTCAAATGTGATTAGAGAGAACAAAAATTATTCTATACACAGTTCAGAGCAGCAGTTCCCACCCTTAAAAATACTTTCATAAACTATATAAATCAAATGTATGCTTTAACAGTATGGTGAGCGTTTATACTATCTTCGTTTGGTTGAAACGAACATAATTTACCGAACGACAGAAAAAGAAAAAAAAAAAAAGACATTTTTGCCATGCATATTTGGACTTACGAAATCTGTACCAGGCGCAGCATTTTATGTGAAAAGGTAAAACAGCAAATACTGGGACCTGTTATTTGTTTTGTGGGTATGAACTTATCGATCGATTTTCCGGACTTCTGTCACACATTACCTAATTATAATGGAACTTCTTTACCGGTTTTATGACGTATGGGGCCTCGTTACCTCTTTAACGTACGCTTTAACAATTCGCCTCAGCAAGACACTTTAGCTATGTATGTGCCATATTTCACCAAGGTTCCTTACCATGTCACTTCATCTATGCCTGTTATCTATATATATATTTGGACAACTTGGAGCAGTCCTTCCCTATGCATAGAAAAACGGCTAAACGTAGAAAGTTCAAACTTTCTGTGCTCATTAGTTAAAAAATCTACTAGGTTTTTACACATTCATTTTGAAGATATAATGTGTGGAAATGTACAAACTGAATTTATGAAGTCATTTGTTTTGTTACCAGTTCCAATCATCTTTTTAAAACACCATTTTCAACATCTATACTATATATATTTGTGGACTTGAGATTTTTCGTTGCAGAAGGCTTCTGAACCACTCAACACTTAGACTTCAAATTTTATATGGTACATCAGAATAGATGTAAGACTGCACAGTTTTTAATAGAAGTCTCAAATCGGTGTAGTTTTTTTTATTGGAAATTTATTGTTTCGCCATGATTTAGATCTATTTCGAGTCATGGTTTGCCATTTTAAGGTTTCGTTATCACTTCCTGCGATGTGTTCACTATCAAACACACTAACCCGTGCGCAAATCATGCTGTTGTAAGGGATATCAACTCACAAAGGCAGAGCAGTAAGACTTATGTAAAAACAAACAAACAAAAATAAAATAAACAAATAGGAACAGGCCAGATGAAGCAGGTCCGTAATTACCACCCATAACTGAAACCAATATTCAAAGCGATTAATTTATCCCGGGCAGGGCCGGGGACCTCAGCTAGTAATATATATTTGTGGACTTGAGATTTTTCGTTGCAAAAGGCTTCTGAACCACTCCACACCCAGACTTCAAATTTTATATGGTACATCAGAATGGATGTAAGGGTGCACAGTTTTTAATAGAAGTCTCAAATCAGTGTTGTTGTTTTTATTGGAAATTTATTGTTTCGCCATGATTTAGATCTATTTCGAGTCATGGTTCGCCATTTTAAGGTTTCGTTATCACTTCCTGCGATGTGTTCACTATCAAACACTCTAACCCGTGCGCAAATCATGCTGTTGTACGGGATGCGCAGTGTGTCAACTCACAAAGGCAGAGCAGTAAGACTTATTTAAAAACAAGCGAACAAAAATAAAAATAATAAACAAATAGGAACAGGCAAGATGAAGCAGGTCCATAATAATCACCCAGAACTGAAACCAATATTCAAAGCGATTAATTTATCCCGGGCAGGGCCGGGGACCTCAGCTAGTTCAGTATATTGGGTTATGGTATATGTAATGACGTGCAGCATGTGTGTACCATTATGTACTCGTAAACGCTCTGTGAACGAGAACTTCCATCACAGAAGAGTAAAGTGCTTCTTATCTTATCTTTTTTTTTTTTTTTTTGCTTTTTTTGGGGGGGGGGGGGGCTCAGATTGAAATGCGATTTGGTCTGTAACCATCGTATGCATGAATCCGTGAACTTTATATTGAACAGAGTGGGTGACTGGATATGTAAGTAAATAAAAAATATATAAATAGACATCTACATAATAAGTAAATAAACAAATAAATAAATAAATAATGAAGCCTTAAATAATTTGGTACATAATTAAATGCATAATCTGAAAGATTAGGTACGTAAATGAATGGATCACTTGGCGATTAGGCAGTTAAATAAATCTATAAATAGATAAATCTTTCTATCTCTTGGCCAACCTTCCGCAGTGACTGTCCTGAGTTTCGGACCTACATGAAGTCTTTTACGTCCCAGAACTGTCAACTGAACTCTATGTTGCCGGCCGTTCTTGAACCCTAACTGGGTCGATTTTTTATCAGCTGACGGTTTTGTAGTTCAGTATAATAGGCATGTGGTCTATTTTCATATTTGATCCGTTTGACAAATAAGCATGTTTTTAATGTATAATGGCAAAAACCTGATATAGATTGATAGATATATATTTCTAATATGACATAATACGTAAGAGACAATGTATAAATAATATAGAATATCGTTTAGAACATTTTGAATGTTGGTCTTTATATTTTCCATTATTGACAGGCTGCAAGCTGGTACCCAAATAAATAAATAAATAAATAATTATTTAAAAATAAATAAATAAATAAACACATAGATAGAAGAGAAAAGTCCGTAAAATATGAAATTATTTCAATTCATGCAACTTAGGATACCATACCGACTTTCCGTCTTTTGTCATTGCCCTTTTTTTTTTTTGTGCAGAATATTTTATTTTCCTTTCACTCACATTATTCCTAATCTCATTCTCTATCTCTCACTCATGCCTTAATAAAGTGAACCATTGTTTAGTTGTTTGTTTTATCGACTGTTATTGCTTTGAGCATCTGCAGAACTTTATCTTGATGAATGTGTGCAGGGTATGCACATATCTTCTTAAATAATTTTTCTCAAATGACATTGAAAATATAACATAGATCTAAGGTCTTGGGGTTTTCCATATTTGAATTTGCTTATACACATTTTTGAAATCAACATAAGATGGTTTATTTTGTCTAGCATTGTTTGGCCTAGATCTTGCTCTTGCTTTGTTATGCCAAGCAATATGTCTTTTGTTGTCAATTGTATCATTTTCCCTGACCATGCATTAATCATACATAAAACTTCTTGCCAGATGGGTGCGACCACGTGGCAGGACACAAAAAAGTGCTCGATATAATCCTTCTCCTTACAGTTGCAGTGTGAGCACAGCTCACTATCTCTAAGATTCATTTTGTGGAGAAGTATGGCCGTTGGATATATATTATGTAATATTTTCCATTGTAGGACTCGTAATCGGATTTCGGAGCTTATCTTTTTCGCCATTGTCCAGTGCTGTTCTTTTACTTCTAAATTAAGTTTCTTTTTCCAAAAGGCCAAAATATGTGGTGGAGTGTATTCTTCTTCTACAATAAGGTTTCGTATGTGCTGTGCTCTTATTACTGTGCTGCTTACATCTATACTTTTAAAGATAATAGCGTCTTGTGGCAGTGTTTTTTTCAGTAGTTTATCTGCCAATTGCGGAAATGCATGCTTTAGAGCATTGTATTCAAAAATTAAGGACGGACTCTTCCCAAGTTTTACTTGTACCTGCTCAAATGTGGGGAAAGTTCCATTGATTAATAAGTCATCTACGTATCTAATTCCTGCTGATGCCCAGCTACTGAAAAACAAAACTTTTGATTTATATGTCAAGTGTCGGTTGTGCCATAAATATGCACTAACTTGCTCTGTGTCTACATTTTTGGTATTCTTGTGTAATGACCACGTTATAACTACTCTTTTCCAGAAATTAGAAGGTATATTATCCTGAGTGACAACGTCTTTCTCTGATTTGACGTTTGCTTTAAAAATGTTAAAACTATCCAGCTTCTTTAGGAAAAAACTGGGAAGATATTTCCAAGCTGCATTTCCGTTTCTTCCCAGACGTATAGCCCATTCAATTAAAAAGCTGTCTTGCAGGTTTTTTAAGTTTATCATTTTTAACCCCCCTTTATCTTCCGCGGCACACATAGTGTTTCGTTTTATCTTTTCAAAAGCCCTCTTGTTTGTGTATTTCTTCCGCCAAATAAAGCTAAATAATTTCCGATTAAGTTGATTGAGAATACTGTCGGGAATTCCTATTCCTTGCATTACATAAACACATTGGGATATAAGAAAAGTTTTGGCAATAAGAATTTTACCCTGTATAGATAGGTCTCTTTTTGACCAAAGAAATATCTGTCTATCAATCTTGTCTATTACATGTTTCCAGTTTTCTTCTACATCATTGGCTGAAGCGCCGGTATGGAATGTAATTCCTAAAATGTTAATTTGTCTTGCTTTCTCAATACCTTGGGTATTGAATTTTAAGACACTACTGCTGCTTAGCGGCATAATGCTTGATTTCTGCAAATTAAAAACTAATCCTGAAAAGAATGAAAATGTTTTTATTTTTGCCAAGACTTCCCTAAAATCTATTTCATCTTTCAGTAATATCGTAGTATCATCTGCGTATTGTAAAATTTTTATTGGCTCTTGACTGCCTGGAATAGGCAGTCCTTTTATTTCCTTTGCCTGTTTGATGTTGAGTGCTAGCAACTCTGCTACCAGGAGGTAGGTCAGAGGCGACACTGGGCAGCCCTGTCTGATGCCTTGTTCTAGGCGAAAGAAGTCGGTCAGCGATCCTCCATTATTAACGCAGCATTTTGCCTCATGCATTATAACTTTAATCCACGATATGTAAGTATCTTTGAAACCAAAGATCTTTAACGCATAAAAAAGATACTCATGTGATACTCGATCTATCGAAGCATTTACTGTAGTCAACTGCTAACAAATATCCTGTCTTCTTGTTTTGTTCTGCATATTCTATAATGTCATCACACTGCCGGAGTAAATATGCTGCGCTACGACCTTTCATAAACCCAAATTGGGATTCTGAAATCAGTGATGGCAATACTTGCTTCAGTCTCTCAGCTAATACTTTAGCTAGAATTTGTAACTGAAATAGGTCTCCAGTTTTCCAGGACATTTTTTGGTAAGTCTTTACCTTTATGTAATAATGCCATAACACTTATTTTTTGTGACGAGGTCAAAGTTTCTTGTTTTAGACTATATTTATAGCAGGATATTAAGTCAGATTTTATTTCATTCCAGAAGAGTTTATAAAATTCTGTTGTTAATCCATCAATTCCCGGAGCTGAATTATTTTTAAGTTTCTTCAGGCATTTGCTAATTTCGTCTATGGTGATTTCTTCTTCACAAATACTACTTTCTTTCTCGTTTAAACTTGGCATTAACATATCGGCATGGAATGCATTTACTTCATGTGCACAGGCTGCATCCCGTTGCTTATAGAGTTCAGAGAAATACTTGTGAATTTCGCTTTGAATCCCCAGTTGGGTGCTGACAATTCCATTATCCGTTTGCAGGTTTGTTATTATATTTTGTCCCTTTCGAGCTTTCTCTAGGCCCAGGAAATATGCCGTTCCCCTCTCACCTTGCTCAATCCATTTGACATTCGCTCTAATTGCTGCGCCTTTTTGTTCTGCCAAGCTGATTATTTCTAACTCTGCTTTGGCTTTCCCGATTTCTTGAAGTATTCCAGTTGTATTACCTACCAAGGCTAACTTTTTCTCCAGCTCATTGAGTAATTGTTCGAAACGTCTTTTACGATCATTTTTTTCTGTGGCATTTCTTTTACTACTTAGTATTGCTTTTTCTTTTATTTTAACCTTGATTGTTTCCCACCTGTCATGAGGATTTAACGACTGAAGCTTCTTTGAGATCTCTGTAATGTAAGTTTTCATTTGTTGTATGAAATATACATCCCTTAACATGTTGTTATTGAACTTATAATAGGATGGGCCTTTTCTGAATTTTGACATTTCCCAATAAAAGACTACCATTCTGTGGTCTGTCATTGGCACTGACAATATCTTAGAGTTCGTCGCTTTCGAAATGAATTCGTTATCGACAAAAATATAGTCTAGTCTGCGTGCTGTGAATGGTATATTCCGTTTCCATGTGTATTCTTTAGTCACAGGATTAAATGTTCTCCAAGTATCCATGAGATCATTGGATGAAACAAACTGATTAAAAGCTGCCACTGTTTGCTTACTGTGTGGATCCCCCGCAATAATATCTTCAGAGTTGTTAATCACTAGATTAAAATCTCCGGCTAGTACAATAAACATATTTGGCTTTATAAATTGATCTAACACACTATCTAGATGTCTTAGAAATTTTATTTTAGACAATTCAGTATCAACAGGTGCATAGACATTTATAATAAGATAAGATTTATTCTCTTTCCTGGCTAAGACCACCAAAATTCTTTCATCCCCAAATAATTTCTCTCCCTCCTCTATGTTTTTTCCTAGCAATGTAATTAAACCTTTACTGTGTTTAGTGCCCGGTGAACTAAAAAAAGGGCAAGCCCATTGTTTTCTCCATTCTCCCTCATCGTCTTGTGTTATATGGGTTTCTTGCAAACATATTAAATCGAGTTTTTTACTTTTCATATATTTGAAAATTGTTTTTCTTTTATTAGTATTTCTTAATCCTCTTACATTGCACGTTGCTAATGCAAGGGAATGAAGCATGAATTTAAAGGGGGCTAATCCAATCTCAAAGTCCGAGGTCGGCCCTGGGTCGTCACCAAAGGGTTTCCTTTATTAAGTTCTGCCTTGCTCATGGTTACGATTTAAGAGAGGAGCGTTTGTTGGGTGAGGGCGTGGACGGGAGATCTTCCCCTCCCCTTTTACGGGAAAAAGCTCTTGGCCCTTTTCACCCACGTGCAGGTAATACACAATGTTGCCCGTAGAGGCGCCCCTACGTTCCCGTGGGGAAGTACTTTTTGTACGGGGTCTGCCCCTGCTAATTGCCCGCCCCTGAATGTCCTCCTCACCCTTTCTCCCAGCTTCGTGGTCTACTGATCCTCTGGGACTTGTTTTCTCCGCTGAAATGTGGCTTCCCACTATTTTATTATTACTTTCTTCGTCGGCTTTCTCCGCGCCCTGGTTAGACGAACTCACCTTTGCCTGTTTGTTTATGCTCGTGGGCGACACGGAGAAATCAGTTGTGTTATTTTTGTGAGTGTCCACCTGCTGTGTTGACACGGGTGTGCTGAATGTTTCTATCACAGCCGTGTCGGGGATTATAGGCGTATCTCTCTTGGGGGCGTTTTTCTCAATATTCTCTCTCTCCGCGTAATATAAGAATGCCTTGAATTTGTCTTGAATTGTCACGGTTTTTGGGAGTGGTCTTGTGGGTTTTTGAATAAGGACAGTTCTATTGCCGTTCTTAAACCTGGTCAAGAAACCAGACTTATCTCGCGCACAATCTAAGCGAATATCAGTAAGAGTCTTATATCCAGCAGTTTCTAGAGCAGTTATCGTGTCTCCGTATCCTACTGATAGTGGCAGGTTGGAGATTGTAAGTTTACAGGACTCGACCTCCTGGCCATCCACTACAAATACCTTAGCCGGGCTTGTTGGGCTAGGCATAACCCGTTGGCCTAGAAAAGTAAAGCCGTTGGCCACCAGTTTCGAACGCGTCGCCTCTGATGCGGGATATAGCCTGTATACTCCGGCTATCTTCTTATCTTATCTTATTTTGTCAAATGATTTAATTTGGAGACGTGGCAAACATTTCTCCGCACATTCTGACAAAGTCATACATCTAATTACTATTTGATTACGAATTATCAAAGCATTATTATAAAAAATGTGGAACACCCTTGAATTTGGGAAATCATTTTTTTTTTCATTTTAAAATACTCTCTATGAACTTACCCAAGCAGACAGAAAATGACTGATGTAGACGTAGAGATTCGCTCCACAAAGCCTTGGTCTGTTAGACATTTTTGTTTGTCTTTCTGGAAAGGTGAATTAAACCGACATTGAAGAATCAAAGCATTTTGAATTTCTAATACCAAAGGCAAGCAGTGATACTTGTGTGGTTGGACATTTACTGGTAATTATAATTTTGAAGGAGTTGTGGCTGTTTTAATCAACATTGATTTCAGCCAGAGAGCAGTGTATCAGTTCTGTGCGTCCAAAGTCATGATTGAATGCCGGAAAAATGGATTGATTGTTATACATTGGTCTTCCAACTGAGTGTGACGGCAAGAGTCTTGAGAGACACCACATCTTGTATCACGTCCAGATTATTCCGTAAGCCAAAATTTTCCCCTTTTCAAGGCTTCATATAATATTTAGCAACCCCTCTTAGCTTTCTAATAAGCTAAAGAACGCTGACAAGAACTATGTCATCAAATCTAAACTTTTAAATAGCTACGTCGTCGGCAGTATATTTGTCTCTACAAAAAGAATGGCAGGGTGAGGACAAAAGTTATGGCAGTGAGTCTAACTGTTTAATCTGTTTTAAAAGCTATCGATAGTTATCTCTTTGCTAAACATATTTTAACATTTATTCTTTCAGATATTGGTACTTCAATTACTTAATAGTCTTGTGAAATACCCATATATTTGGGCACCTTTTGAACCTGGGTCAGATACGGAGACACTTAGGATGTAAGAACAACGACAGCCCCCCTCCCCCCTCCCCATTTCCTCCAAATCTCTCCCCGCTTGTCAGATTTACTAACCTGATGAGAGTAAAGGTTTCTTCTCGTCCTTTCCGCCCCACCCAAAGCCGTCTCCCACACCAATACATCCATTCTTGACAACTGGGGGATTCCCCTGAGAGTCGGTGCTGCCGTAGCCAATGTTCCCCCTGTCTTTCCTCTGCGCCACATCAACGCCGCCAAAACGTGACTCGCCCTCTTCCATATCTCCTGTCCTAGAACCGTCCGACATCGCCAATTGTTGAGACTCACATGGTTTTTCAGTACCCTCACTGACAGAAAATTCAGATCCATGTCCCGCTGTCCTATCACTTTGATAGGGGTTAGCGCCGTTAGTTTGGTTTCCGATATCTTCCATTATGAAATAGTACTGGCGGCGAGAGTGGATGACCTACATTCCCGTGGACGTTACCTCAAGATAGGTTGCTATTACATAAGCTATTAAGATAAAACTTATAAAGGAGTCTGAACATTTCGGAACAGTTTACGTGATTTCTTTTACTGTGTAGGTCTTTGGCAATGTTGTCTCCAAAACACTACATGAACAATTCCATACACCCAAAGCCACATATTTATTTTACGGTACAAGTGGGGACCACCGAAAGTGACATTTGAAAGCGTGGTGGTTCGTTGTGTTTACTGAGTTATTGAGTCTGAAATAGTAAAACAATGAGACCAGAAAGAGAAATAAAAATGGCCATAAACATTGAAATATTGCGACAAACCTAACAAGCAATCAAAAATACTGTAACTTTGTTTAAGAATTGCAAGGCATGTAAATGTTGTCAGAGGGATAATTTGCCATTGAACATAAGGAAACTCTTCTTGTCAGAAAGTTACTCACGTTTCCATTGGGTGGGTTCAGTAGTAGAGATAATTCACAGTACAAAACGAACTGGTAACTTTATTGGCGTCGAACAACAACAACGACAACAGCAGCAGCAGCAGCAGCAGCAGCGACAACAACAAAAACAACAGCAAATGTGCTTTAAAACGATGACAAATTTTGGTACCTAGCATTTAATTTGTATTAAAGCAAAAGTCCCCGCTAAAGATACATGATCCTGAACAGGAATAGTAAGTAAAAGTCACGTGCACGGGGAGAATTATGACCCCAGGCAATTCATCAAGCTGAACCCTTAAGATATGCTCAAGTATTTAATTGATATAGGTAATAAATGTGGCATTGCAAGCTTTGAGTGCTAAAGGTTTTCTTAAATCTGATAAATGTGTACATTGCCCCGTCCATGAATGAAATTAATCAGTTCGACGCATTACACGTGTTCAATGGAAGGAACATAGATCATAGCGGACGCCAGGGTAAACATAAATATTGGTAACTCACAATATTTAATGCTTTCCATTCAGTAATAAATCCGATATTTATTAGAGAGGAAATTAATCCTTTCCCTAAATGTTGCTCTGGAGAAAAAAGATACCCTATAGGTTCCTGACACTTCCTAATTTTGTGAAGTGGAATTTCTCCCCACTTGCCAATTCAGGACTGCTTTACTTACTATTACTTTATCCTAATATATCCAAACAACAACAACAACAACGACGACGACTACGACAACAACAACAACGACCACAATGGCGACGACAAACAACAATAACACTAACAACAACGACGACGAAGACAACCGACGACGACGACAACAACAACAACAACAACAACAACGACAATAACAACAACAACAACACAACAACAACAACGACAACAACACAACAACAACAACGACAAGAACAACTACGACGTCGACGACAACAACACAACAATAACAACAACGACGACAATGAGGACGACAACAACAACACCACCAACAACAACGACGACGAAGACAACAACAACAACGTCGACGACGACAACAATAACAACAACGACGACGACGACAACAACAACAACGATGACGACAACAACAACAACAACGACGACGACGACAACAACAACAACTGCAACGACGACAACAACAACAACAACAGCAACGACGACAACAACGACGACGACAACAACAACAACGACGACGACGACGACGACAACAACAACAACAACAAACTCAACGGTATAGGATAAATTGATATAGAAAAATATCTCTTGTAAAATCACCATACAGTTATGTCTCGATTGTCATATGTTTGCTCTACCTACAAGTGAATAAAACAAACCAGCAAAGAAAAACATACCCCGGTGTCCTGTTCAGTCATCCTAAATTGTAAAGATCTGTGACAATATCACTGAATCCAGTGGAAATCTGACACTTCCAAAATTATGAAAACCATACCAGTACCTCACCCGAATAATCCTGCTTCTTCTCAAACTCTGAACCCTCCAAAGAGTTCTAAGACGCCACTTGAAAAGGACTTGAACTTTCCACTTTAAGTTGAAACCAGACCTATTTTTGGGTGGCTTATTTGTCCTTATGGCCTACTTTTCTCATGTTCGAAAAGGGCAGTGTGCAAAATCGCAACTTTAGTTCTAGTTCTCTCCATCTCCATTTTCTGAAGAACTAGAGATTTTCTAGGATGTGGAAGAAGTGCAACAAGTGCACACGTTGACACTAGTTTATACTGCGTTGTGGTACTTATCAAATTGTTTCACAGTCCCGATTAATTCCAACCTTATCATAAAGATGTTGTTAAGAGACCGTAGACTAACTACAAAGCCGAATAGAGAAAATACTGAGTTGTGTTCACTGGTCATCTATAGCTTACTGTGTGAAACACTACGGTCCCCTAACAACAAGATGATTAAAAACAACGACGACGATGACGACGACAAAAACAACAACAACAACGAAAATGACGACAACAACAAAAACAACAACAACGACGACGACAACAACAACAACAACAACGACGACGATGACGACGACGACAACAACAACAACAACAACAACAATGACGACGACAACAACAACAACAACGATGACGATACGACGACGACAACAACAACAACAACGACAACGATACGACGACGACAACAACAACAACAAACGTTTAACGTCGAATCTCACAGTTGTGCAGAAAAGTGGACTTGGAACAAACAAACACTGAGGTCGAGAAATGTTTGTCCCTGACTCCTCCGAAACTTTCCGTTTAAGATTAAACTCTGAGCCATAAATTGTCATTCACAGCCACAAAATCCTGTCCACAAAAATACTAGAAATACCCATTGCCACCAAAAGGCTCGAAACCTACGGAGCGGACCCCTTTGAAATTTGGCATTTTCAAATGAAAAATTGTCGCGAAGCAACTAGGTTATATAAGAGCGTACCATTTTTCTTGACAGAGGAATAATCAGCAAAATGCCTAAATAATTGAACCCGTATCTCGGGAGAGTGTCTAGACGACATGTTACGAACTGGTATGGTCACTGAACAAAACTCTTGGTGCGCACCGAATCTTGCCATGTGTACCGGTTAATGTTGGAATTATTATCTTTACAATCTGCTCTGTTTTGTTAACTCCGATTTTCACAATCCTAAACCGTCCTTCAGATGAATGTGTTTCATACTAGTATATCTATATACTGAATTCTCACTAGTAATATGGAGTTACTTCAATTATTCACAGATATCAGGTTGTGAGATGTTTCTAAAAGAGATAATGTAGAAATTTCATGTCAGGTCATGCATATATAATTGTACAATACTGCCTATGTCACTGCTACTACAACAGGTGACGGGAGTGCTAATGCTAATCAAGACAAATTAACCAAGTTTGTTTTCATCACGTGCCTGCATCATGACAGAACTAAAGCGTTGGCTCTACGTTGACACCGCCCACGTGTATTCCCACAGATAAGAACTTTTTTGGAGGGGCCAAATATTCTGTGAACCCGTTCAAGTGCATACTTGAAGCCTGTTGAGCTTGACAGTAGTTTAAAGACCCTTGCTGCCGCGGTGCCCTTTGTTTGCCCAGCCTCTTTGTTTGCTGTATATATTATCATAAAACCAGTAAGCCCTACCGTGTACACTGCACGGAGCTCTGAGAGCTTTGGCACACTGGTCGTATAAACGCGCGAGTTGATGGCATGCGAAAGAACTCGACTACAGAACCTGGTGGGGCTTAGTCACACCTGTTTGGGTGAATACTTCATTGGACAATGCAGTCATTTTACGTTGCTGGCAAAATCTCAATCATGGCAGTTAGCGGTGGTCAGGAAGAACAAGCAATATTAATAACAACGTTATCATCATCCCCAGCCCGAAATAATTATATCCTTCATTATCATCATCATCATCATTATTATCTTAGTCTTACTCCACCTGCTCCTCATCTCATAAGCAGCAGTACTGTCATCATCATCATCGTCATCATCATTATCATATCATTATCATCATAGTAGCATCATCATCATCGTCGTCGCCGACGTCGCCGTACCATTATCATCATGGTGGCATTATCATCATCGTCATAACATAAACGGCCATGTCGATGACAAAGTAAAACGAAAAAAAAAAAACACAACAACAGAACAAACCTAAACAACAACAACAACCAAAACAATAACATAAGAAACCCAAATGATTACCAGGACAGTGCAGTTGGCTTCAACAAAACTACTGTTATCGTATCAGAGAAAATAAGAAATTACTACAGTAAAGTGAAATAAATCAGAGTCAAATTGTTTGAACAGAGCTGGAGCTAGGCAAGTTAGCAGCTAGCCTTGCGTTTGTTTACACTTTTACCTCTTGATGTTGTTACATTATAAATATATCTTCACTATCACGGGCTAGGTCACCTGTCTTAGCTATCAACAAACTTGCAGATAGCACTGTAACCCAAATTGTAGAACATTCTCTGAGCGGTCCAAATTCTAGACTTATTGCGTAGCTCCCCCCCCCCCCCAGCTCCCCCCCCCCCACCTAACCCCACCTTCTTGTTTTGTTTTTTTTTGAGCTTAAATAGAATAGATTCCATCATCGCTTTATCTCGCGCACCATACCTCCAACTCTCCGTTCCTGTATGCATTTCAAATTGCACGACGCCTTTGTTGTAGTTAATAAATTTACCACTCATGGTTACAAGGAACATTTTTACATCCACAAGAAACAACAGTTGAAAATACAGCAGAGACTGTCAGTAGAAATGGTGGGTTAGTAAAGTTGTCAGCATGGCAACGAGTAACTAATTTACTAACAATAAAACATATTTTGATTGGCGTAGATTTCATGCATATCAGAAGAAGGCATTATGGTTGCGGATCCATGAAAGAATGATTTTCTAACATGGGCCCACACCGCGTCTTGTCCTTTCTGAAAGAGCCCAAGATCTACAGCTTGATTTAAACACTTTTACACTCATTTACAAAACTCTTCTCAGATCCATACAATTACAAAGCAACTTCTGAGATTTTTTACCAGTGTGATAAAATTTATACAGAATTATTTCCTATTTGTGAAGTTTGGAAGCTCTGAGTACGAAACATAAATAAAGTGCCCAAATAGACTGCAACAGGGGCAAAGTGGCCGTTACTGTGCCGACGAGCCGCAATACCCAAACTCAAACTCAAACTAACTACTAATTATCTAACTAACTAACTAACTAACTAACTAACTAACTAACTAACTAACTAACTATCCAACGAACGAACGGACTAACTTACCAACCAACAAACCAACCAACCAACCTACCAACCAACCTACCAACCAACCTACCAACCAACCAACCAACCAACCAACCAACCAACCAACCAACCAACCAACCAACCAACTAACCAACCAAACAAGAAACCAACCAACCAATCAATCAACCAACCAACTAACCAACCAAACAAGAAATCAACCAGCCAACCAACCAACCAACCAATCAACTAACCAACCAAACAAGAAACCAACCAACCAACCAACCAACCAACCAACCAACCAACCAACCAACCAACCAACCAACCAACCAACCAACCAACTAACCAACGAAACAAGAAACCAACCAACCAACCAACCAACTAACCAACCAAACAAGAAACCAACCAACCAACCAACCAACTAACCAACCAAACAAGAAACCAACCAACCAACCAACCAACCAACCAACCAACTAACCAACCAAACAAGAAACCAACCAACCAACCAACCAACCAACCAACCAACCAACCAACCAAACAAGAAACCAACCAACCAACCAACCAACCAACCAAGCAACTAACCAACCAAACAAGAAACCAACCAACCAACCAACCAACAAACCAACCAACCAACTAACTAAGTAACTAACTAACTAAGTAACTAACTAACTAACACCTGCAACTTACTGATCAACTGATTGGCTGACTAGCGAGATTACTGATAACAGTAATAATCAATAAACCAGCCAACTCATTCACCCGAAAACTAAACACTGTCCTAATTTAAACAGGGAAATGAAAGACCTACCAAAAATAACATAAAATACAAACAATTAAAACTTACTTTATATTTTACAGAAACACTGGCAGAATGATAATTACACAAAGTAATAGACTTAAATGGCAAATTAATCTAATTCACTATTGTTTAAACAATTAATCACATTGAGACACCAACAGTGAAACAGACCCCACAGGTAAACTTCCTTACAGAACCATTCAGAATCAAAACCCTGCACTGGTGTCGACACAGTGTGCATGGTAATGGGCCCCAGGCTAGAAGAACAAGTGCCCTAGTATCTTTAAGATGGATGACGTAATGCCACCAGTGTCATTGGCTTGTTCGAGATAAAATCCTAACAAAAATTTGCCTGGGATCAGAAGAGGCCCATTGTTAGACAGCGGACACAGAAATATGGCTTTTGTACTTCTCGTTGATATCAGCGAAAAAAAAATTGCTTCAAGTCAATGTGTAATGCTCACGATAGATCATTCACGGCCTTTTCCACTGTAGGCCCATCATTGTTATATCATGTCACTAATGACAAGACACTGACAGCAGACATTATTTTGAACAATAAATGCTTTATCAAGGGACACAACCTAAACAAGTTCATACATTAAGGCAACAGGTTCTCTGAATCATTGTGAGTGTTTTTGGCTGAGGGAAACTAATATTACTAATAACAAACGTTTCGCCATTTTCATATTCCCCGTGATCGATCAGATCAGTCGTGAAAGTTAAGATTTCCACTTTTCAGCTTTTAGTCTTTATAAGGTCTAGTTCAAACATGCTTAAGGGGTCCTTAGGGGATATCAACTACACCAGCCATCAATCACAGAAAAGCAGAGGTGAAATTATTGTTTCATCCTGAAGCTAACTGCACAAAGTCGTGCTCTTTCAGCTTTACGGTGGCAGATTACTCTAGTGTTGGAAGAGAAATAAGCGCACTTCTTCTAGAGATATAAGACTTAAGGCTCAAGTGCAAGCTTTGGTCTTTGGTCTTGACATTCAGAGATACAAAATGATGACTGTTTTGACTTGTAACTGACACCTGCCCTTTCCTGCCCCTGTCTAGCATACTAAATTTCTGTTCTGTTAATCCGTTTGTACTCGTACTCTCAAATATTCAGCTATCTCTGCACTTACACAGCCAGATTTTTTTTTTTTTTTTTGCAGATTCCTTTCGGTCTAAAGTGGTGCCATAAAATAATTTATCGATATACTTGGTCGGAGAGCATTTGTGGAAATTTGTTTGATTCGCAGTTTTCAAGTCGAGCGTTCACGTTTACATCCGCTTGTCAAGCCACTGACCAAAAAAGTGAGTGCCGGTGTAGCAGGCCAGATTATACCCCCGCCAGACTATACCCGGGGTTAAACTGGCCTAGCCCAGAATATACCCTACACCGGTGCAAAACATTAAAATGCGTTCAATATGAGTGCTTTAGTGCGTGGAGTATTTTTTGGTTGAGTATTAATATCAAAACTGTGCCCAACACGATCGCACTTATATTTTGAAAGGCTCTACCTTTACTTAAAGGGTGAACCAGTGGGCTGGTAGGGTTGTCTAGTAGCAAATAAACATCCAGCTGAGTAAGCTGTTTTTTTTAGACGTCTGGGTTTGCCTGCTTGTTTTACAACATCAAATTTCTCTACTGGGATGGCAAATCTGTAGCAAATCTTACAAGTAATCACGTGGACAAACATGATGAGTGTTTCAGTACGGGACAGACGAGACAGATTTGTTTTACGAAGGCATTTATTTTCCAAATGGTATATATGATAAGGTTCTTTAGAAATATGTTGTCCAGTAGCCTATAGGCTGATTAAGGTCACAATATTGGTTATTCCAGTAATAAAGAAAACAAACGAGTGGCGTAGGAAAGATTTCTGTCAGGATCCTATTTTCTCGGTCTCTTTATTAACCCAACACCAGGGAACTATTTTATCAATCGAAAATGAACTTAATGATGTTTAATCAGCCGAAATAATGTATAGTTATACGTAAATTCCTAAACACTTGTCACCTGTCTGGGATTTGAGCATCAGGGTCAGCAATTCAATGCCTGCGATTAATTTTGCCAATTTTTGAACCCCCCCCCCCCAAACCTTTTGTATGCTTTTCATAAGTTGGAGTCACCATCCCCTCCACCCCCCAAGGGTGAGTAAATGGCCCCTTCCTGCACTCCATTAACCCAGCAGTACCTGAATATGTTATAACTGATTTTCAGATGTAGAATGGGAGCATAAAATGTGAAAAGGCAACAGAGGGGGTGTCCTTCCACAAATGACTTAGAACAGAATCCGACACTAGTCATTAGAAAAACCAAATGGAACGTGCTCCATCAAGCTTACAAAGGTCAACCTACATCAGTGTAAGCCGATGTGTGATAGTGACTTTTGTCTACGCACTTTTTCTTTTTAGATCACGTTGTTCAGTGATATGGATCAGCAGTAAAACATGGCCCGCACGTTTTCTTACTGATATCTGACATGAGAGCCAATAATTGTGAGTTCAGTTGAGGTAAAACACGTGATGAGATCACGAGACTATCATTCCTAAATAAATCATGCCGACACCAGTGCTGGCTGAACAGAGAAGGCAAATAATGGTTGGAATGATAAATGAAAATATTCAGTATGGGGCTAAGCTGTGGATGATGGCATTATTAATACCGACAGTGTCGGGTATAAATTGCTAAGAAGGCCAATGTCACAAGCAAGAACGTCAAAGAATGGGCGTACATGGGAACTCTTTTGGCCCATTCCATGATGGGCCAACCAAAGTAGGAATAGTAAAAATTGAAGTAATAAACATGAAACTACTTTGAATAAGTTCATATATGGTTTACTGAGAAGAGATCAACAATGAAAAGTGAGTAAAAGAAAAAAAAAATGCTTTTATGGTTCTGTAGCATGAGAAACGCGGCTTATTTTTTTAGCTCGAAGTTGTGAAAAAAATGCTCAAATACAAAAAATCATCCTAAAATACAAAGATTTGACAATAACACTTCTAATGCACACCTCCCAATCCTTTGCCATGTCCAGAACATAGAATGCAAAATAGCATTGATTGAGGTGACTGGGATTTGAGTAAAGTTGAAAAATTGACTTCATATCTATAAGGTTCGTAACACACGTCACGCCTCATAATGTAAAGCCTATGACAATTCAAGCAAGATCAAAACCCAAAAAAAAACAAAAAAACACGTGACATATGTTACAATTAGTTCAGAGTGCTAGGACGAAATTCGCATATTGTCTCCAAGTCTGAATTTGCCCGTAGAACCACCGGGAACAAGAACTAGTGGTCTGATGAATTTCAGATTATTGTTTTTGGGGTAAAATATTTTTTCATCTTTCGACTCAGGCTATTTCCGCTTACCACAAAAAGTTTGTTTCATGACTGATATTTGAGCACTTCCCTCCCGATCCACAGCACTTACCTGTCCAGGTACAGCTTTCCATCATACTGAATAACTAATCAGTCTCCAGTCTTGCAGTTTTCTCGAACATTCAAGTCATTTTCACTCACACCACTTTCTTCATCCAAAAAGCAGATCTCAGAGGAAAACTTTCCTTTCCTTTTCCAGTACAGCACATAATGTGAGCTTTGTAATTCTGGATACTTTTTGTGCTGATGCCCATGCATCTGTTATGTCCAGTACACACACATTTGGCGTTAGCTGTGTTGTCGCTCTGGCAAAGTCCTCTGAGTTTTGGACCACAACTTTCTCACCTTTTGACAACGTTCTGCCCTTCGCCAAGCTTTTTCCTGCTCTTCCTATCCCGTCCACAACTCCTTTGCCATGAGAAGTGGTAAAAACAAAACTTCCATGATACACTGGACACATTCAAACATTAATTCAAATCTGTTATTATCTTCACACTGAACCTGTTTTTAAACTCTCCTGTTAGATCAGGGGTCACGAAACTTTTTTTCACAGAGGGCTGGATAACTGACAGACTTACAAGCGCGGGTTGCATAAGCAATTATCCATCCCGTAGCTCTAGGTATCCCTGGTTTTATCAAACAGAATCAAGTACCATGGCGGGCCTGATGAACTGCGCGACGTAGTTTGGTGACCCCTGTGATAGATCATTGGTGAAAATTACCAGTTTTGGTTTCTAATTGGGAATTTGAAACAGGTAGGTATGAAACAAGTAGGTATGACTTACAAGGACAAGTGCCATGATAGAAAAGCCGCAGTAAATACATTTTCACTTGCTCTTCTCCACAGAGCACTCTATTTCATTTCGGTACTCACATGAGTACGCTATGGCAAATCACTTTGCAAAACAGATACAACAGGGTCATTTTTGTCATCATAAAAAGCCTTTGCTTGTACTCTTTTGATTTTTACTTGCTCTTGAAACTCCTGCACCTCTTTCAAACTTTTTGAAATAAATCATCAATACACCCATTCTTTACATCCACTCTCAGTCTTCCAGCATCATGTTCTCCCCATACCTTCCAACAAACTTCCCTGCACTTGAATGCCAAATTTTCTTCAAGTTTCTTCCCATTCATGCAGTTCTCACATTCCCATTTCCAACAAATACCACCGAAGTCCCCACTGCTATACAAAATACTCTGCCAAAAAGTTATTTGAATAATTTATGCTCAGGCTTTTCAACTTAAAAATGTTTTCATGCTTTTGACATTATTTTGCATTCATCAGCAGGCTGATCTTTCAAGAGAAGAATATCCTTATTGAAAATATGTCTCTTTAAGATCGCGATCTACCGGTCGATTTTTAAGTGCTTGGCAGTCGATGAACGTAGGACACACCCGCGAGGTATATATTTATTATTTGTCTTTGTATTTTGGCGTGTCGTTTTTCTTAAATGTAACGGGTTTGTGTTAGTTTTTTCTTCTTTTGTCCTTGTGAATGTGGCGGATTGAAAATAAAACATGTGGCAGGACGGCAAAAGTTTATCTGGCAACACTGAAACCGCCATTATGGGTGCGAGATAATCGACATTTACTGGTATCGACTAATTTCGAGTAGATCAGAGGCCAATCTTGTTTCAAGGCTTGGCCAGACTGGTAGATCTCCAAAGGCTGGGAAATGTAAAAGTAGATCCTATGTCAATAAAGGTTGAGCACCCCTGGTGTAAGTTGTATTGAACGCACTTTAGTAGTATCATACAACAAAATCAAAATCATGGATTGGGACTTGAAATTGAAAGTTATGAATTCGGACATGTAAGACACGTTGCGAAGAAAATGTAACATACGTTAGGACAAAATGTAACATACGTCATAGTCAAATTTTTGGTATCATGTGCATATTCAGTTTTGTTTAAAACTTCAATGTATTATTTTATTAATAATTACTTTGTAGTAAATATTATTGAAGCAGTTGGTTGCTACTAGCTAGAATCCTCATACTTTCACAGAAATTTCACAGAATGTGGAAACAATTAGAAAACAGAGTTTCGTGCATGTAACACACGCCACGCCATGTTTACCAACAAATAAATTACTTAGCTCTAAAAGAAATTCATAAATTAAACATCTGTTTAGTTTCATTCAGTAAGAATGCAATTACTGAAGGTGATTTAATAACGACATAAGAGATTGTTAATGGTCAGAAACTGGCGTCTAAATGTAACACACGTCACATGGTATGGGCCTTTGGTGCAGGGGGGGGGGGGGCAGAGGAGATGAATTGCCCAAAAATCACAAATATCCATTTCTATAAAAATGTACGAACTTTAATTAATTTTTTGTTCATTTGCTATCATTTTTTGAAAATATGAACTTGAATTAATTTGTACTAGTTTTCTATCAGTTTCTTTGTTATTTTTTGTTATTGTTTAGTTCTCTGTCCGATTTTTTCCCCTCCTTGCTATGCCCGAATTTCCCCCACATATTTTTCCGCTCCCCCCCCCCCCCCCACCCCCTTCCTGCGGTCCCCTGCCTCGTACGCCCATGAATCAAAGTGGAACAAAACAGGCTCAGTGCAAAGGAACAAACAAAGCTCTGGTAGTGCGTTTCCTTTTGACTGGTTGCAGCGACAAACCAAAATTAAACAAAAAAGGGTTTTACAGTTTGTAAAGGTCATGATTTATCATACTACTCACCATCACGACAGAGCCATTGATGTAACACATAATGACGACGGAGCTTGACGTTAGAGATTGCAGTCCATGTCATGTGACGAAGTTGAAAGTTCCACAAGCGCCATTGCCTGCCAGGTGGGCGACAATGTAAGACCATTGTCTCAGAAGCTAACTCGTGAGCAGAGAGCACTGTCTGGGAGGACGAGCCGACCCCTACATGCCGTTACTTGTATTATTTGAGAGTTTTGCACTTGGACTGAGCCTTAACGTCCAGTAGCCTGGAATGTATTAGTAATCCTGCTTTGTATTAGTATTTTATGCGTATTATGTATTATAGTATTGTGATGTAGAGAGTCCTGCACTTGTGCTGAGCGTTAACATTCAGTAGTTTGGATTGTAGTATTAATTCTGCTTACAAAGCAGGGCATAAGTCTGTCCCTTGTAGGAAAAGTGTACCAGTAAAGACGGAGGGTCATTTCACCACCTTCCTTACCCCCGTCACAAAGCGTAATTATATTTTATACACAATAGTATGATAAGCCTATATTATCTTAGTCATATATTTCATACTTCATCCTTATAATTTATCATTATTAATATTATATGGCCCTGCAAGCTCGTCGAAAACAATCTCTTGTGTTTTGTCTTGTCTTTATTGTTTTTTTATTTTTTTGTTATTGTTGCGAGTGAGCGTACGTACAGTTGATTGTCTTTCAACACACACCAGTTTGCACCCGCCTCGTGACATCAGCCATGTTACGAAAAATGACCGTATGTACGTAAGTCTAGGTCATAATAACTTTTTAACATTATATCTGTTATGGAATGAAATTTGCTCTGTCTCTCTATTCGGATTTTAATTTTGTATGACTAATTAATAGTTTCTTTTGGACATCATAACATTGTCACCATTCCCTGAGACTAGAGTGACCAAACATTTCGAAAAAGGCTGTTGCTAGGGAAGAGAAGTATTTTTACGTAGAAAGCTAAAGCTGAAGAGTGAAACACAACTCAGTATATTCAGGGACAGTAGCTGTATAGAGAGATCTCACTTCCGCCAAATCGCGAAACTAGGTCGTTGCGGTAAATAAGAAACTGAAGAATTGAAAGACACCGTCTTCATTACAGGTAGTGTGCATATCTGTTTACTGTTATTTGTTCATACTTTTTGGGCTGATTGAAACTATTTAGAGCCGTTAGTAAGCTCACCGTGGAAATCCCAAATGGGTATTGTTTACCGCAGCGACCTACTTTCCGCTTCATGCTAACAGTGGCTTCGCGGCGCCTCCCGTGTCTCGCAGTGCAAATGGACCAATAGTGAAACCTCTCTAGATACATACATACTCTGGTATATTCTCAATTTGGCGTTGTAATTAGACTACCCCCCCCCCCTACAGCAACAGCCCTTTTCTAATTTTTGAGTTACCACAGTCTTAGGAAACGGTGACGAAAGGGAAAATACGACTGGACACAGAAAGAAATATAGCGACACGCGAAATGTTTTTTGCGTCTACCGCAATTTTTTTTTTGGAAAGGGGGGGGGGGGGCATATACTTTGTTTTCCCATAGGACGGAAGTGATACAGAGTCTTGGTTGCACGGCAAGAAAAGACTCTAGTAACCACAGATACTGGGTACCCACCCTGTCGGACCCGCGGGACCCGTGGATGCTAGTTTAATACAAGTGCTAAAATGAATATTAATTGAGTGGGTATCTGTTTGATCTAGTAATTCTCTTCTCCAAACCTCAGGTCTGGATTTCTAGAAACAAGTCTGAAATCGGCCACAAAGCGGGTCTGCCAGCTTGCACCTGGACTGAATGGATCCTTTTATATCAGTGGTTCTCAACCTCTTTCAGGCAATCGCCCCCTTAGGCTCCACATTTTCTGTCATCGCCCCCCCCCTTCCCCCGCCCCTCCCCCTCGCTTCCAAAATCCCCAATTAAACCCAACAGATACATTTCACAAGAAGACGCAGAAAACATACAAATTATGATATTAAGTTTTCCGAAGCCTTATTAACGACAATAAGGTTAATGGATTATTCATCACGAAACAGCAAGCAATCTTTGTGAAGTGTACTAAAAGAGACAGGCCTTTTCCGTTCACAAAATCTGTCTATGCGTGCTGCTGAACTAATTAATGGCTGTCCTATAATATTTGCTCCCAAAATCGTCCTTCATTAATGTTTTCGCTCCCCTATCGCCCCCTTTCCATCGTTTTCGCCCCTTTGTCGCCATTGTCTTGGTTTTGGCACCCCCGTACGAAATCAAAATCGCCCCCTGTTGAGAACTGCTGGTTTAAATGGACAGCCAAATCTAATTCTGGACTCACGATCGAGATAATGATCGAAATTTTGGAAACGGGCCTCGACCTTCGATCATTCTGGTTCGAGGGGAAAAGGGGGTTGTAGTGTACAAGTTTGCTGACTTCCAAGGTTAATTTAATTTTTTGAATTTTTTTTGTTTTTTCGAGATTCTTTTTGAGGCACACGCAGCTCTTTGATCGTCCATGACCGGAGGCGGGGGTGGGGATGGATCCGGTGATTTACGGTAGTTACAGACAGGCGCCCGACACCGACGGTCAGACACCGACGTTTTTTTTTTATATAGCGCCTCACTAGCATTAGAAAAACGGCATTTCATTTCACACACACGCCCGACGTCCTCCCCCGGAACCCGACAGAAACTTTCGGTTGAAGCATACACCATCGAAAACATCCGTTGGGCTCAGGGGAAGTAATTGTGCCGCGATGTTTTGCTTAGATTTATCGTTCTTGCTCGCTGTCACCTTAAGTAACAGAAAGGCGCTCCTGTGGAGAAATATGCCGTTTCCAACTCGTGGTCTGCTTCTGCAGGTCTCCTCTGCATAGCTCCAGTAATTCATTGAAAGATGCGAAAATATTCCTTGAATCTATCATTAGTATCAATGTCCTGCAAAAGTTGAGGAAACAGATGATGGAATTCGCCGAACGATTCCCCTTTCCTCATGATTGGGTGGACTGCAAATCGCCTTTTATTCAGTCGTCTTCTTCTCCGCAGCCATAACAATAACAATAGTTTCTTACGACGGTTCAGTGCAACCACTTTGCTCTGAGACCGTAGGTGTCGGGCGCCTGTCTGTAACTACCCTTATTCATTTTGTTTTTGTTAACGTCGAGACGAGGCGGAAGGACAAACTGCATCACAACAGAACGAGTACCTGATATATCTGATCTAGATTTCTAAAAGCAAGTCAGAAGAGGGTTGAAACCGGATCGAGGCGGGCCACCCGCTTGTGTCCGGATAGCTGGACTGATCCGTTTAATTCGATATCCAAATCTGAACTCTCATCTAGCAATACTGTCAGTGTTGGTACTAGGTAGATAGAACCGTTCCGGTTCGACTGATCTCTGACTTGGTAACGACGGTTTGGGCAGTGAGTAGTGTTTTAGTGTGATGTATAACAATTAGGCGGCGCCAGCCTTGGTCAGATTTACCCCTTACTTCACGGGTCCTGTCCCAATTTTACATAATTGTAAGAATGCAAGCTAAGACTTCAAAACTGGACCGGCATGAGGAAACGACTCAGCCTGTTGGATGGGAATATTTCTGATTGGCTGTACGAACATTACACAAAGATGATTATGCACAGATGATTATACTATACACAGATGAGGGTTTAAATGAGGAAAGTTTAACAAAGCTCGGTCATTGAGAATATTTTATTTAATGGGGGCCCTTCTGTAATCACATACAAATCACATTACAAGAAACAGCAAATGCAAGGTCTCCGTAGCACTATAGGGAATAAATATAAATAATCTTTCGCGATTACGGATGAGGAAAGCAATACAATGCACAATAGCAACTTCTGTTTGATGAAAAAAACCACAAGAAATGAACACACATTAACTAGTCTAGTGAATAAAAAAAACAACAAAAAAACACCACAACGTCAACTTGAACATATTTTGTTTTACCCGGCAATATTTATCATAGGTTTTCATGATGTGTATACACGATGACAGTTGATGTTCAGAATGATGACATCGATGATGAAATCCGCTGTGTACATTTCACTCCTGAATCGGTGTGGCAGGGCATGCGGTGCATTCATGATGGTAATGATGTTACAGAATCCAATGAAAATTGTTTTATTACTGCAATGACCTAGTAATGGGTTTGGATATGACGATGATGATAATGATGATGATGAAGACAAGGATGCCTGTGCAGAATTTCATTATGGTACTAATGAAAACTTTCGATTGCGACCGTGAACATTTAATGGTGAACAGAGATACTGTTTTCATAATGTGGCCTACCGAGACGTAACTTTGTACATGTATAATTCAGATAATTTAGGATAACATTGTGAAATCACAACAATGACAGTCTCATGAGAAATAAATAGGGATGACAGTGAGCAGTAAAACCGCGAATGTCAGATATCTCAGGTTGAAACAGATATGTTATTTTTGATGACACACTTTCAGTAGTCAAATTATATCACATCGTCGATTGAAACAGATGTGTTATTTTTGATGACACTTTCAGTAATCATACTACATCACATTGTTATTTGCCTTTTAGCAATACGAAAGGACAAAACGTCTGTAATTTACATAATTTATTTAGCAATTCTACATAATACAATAATCCCCACCTCTTTGCTCATTCAGTGTCTATGAATTTGCCAATGGAGCGCGCCTATAACTCGATTTTTCATTGTAAAAGAATCTGGTACATGTCCACTAATTCTGCCACTTAAATTTCTGACAGTTTTCAGATATTTAGTAACCAATACTCTGATACATGTGCACTCATTGCCACATTACGGCAGTTCTTAAGCTGTACATTTTATGCAGAGAACATTAAAAATGGATTATTGTTAACAGACACTCACATATCATTCTAAATTATACCTCTTGCTCACTGAACCATTAGACTTTTATTTCGTTATTTTTGGCCAAATACACGATGAGCAATATAGCTATGGTAGATTGTACTAACATACAGTTCTAGAATTTAGGTATGCTGAAATACTAGAGGCAAGGTGCTCGCCTCTCCAGCCGAAGGCACCCACTTGTAATTGGGTTGCAATGACACTAGTGCAAATTTCCCGAATGGGTTTAAAGAGGTATACAAAATACAAAATACCTCCATCAAGAAAACGAGCCCCGAAAGAACCCAATATCTCTAAGCTCATTCTCATATTTCAGGGGCAGAAAAGACATCTCTTAATTTTCTTCTTGGCTTTTTAAAGCACTATTTCATATCAATAACGTTTTAATGAATTAAGATACCTCAGTAGAGCATATTAAATGTCTATCTGTTGGGAACACAAATTCCAGTTATAAAAAGACGTAAGCCTAATTTTAAGAGAAGTGAAGAGGGCACCGATACATTCAGCATGCCCAATAAACCTGCATTTTAACTTTAAAAACCATTCACTTTAATTAAAAAAACAACAACCCAAACAGAATAAGCCAGTACCACAGTTATTTCGAGCTTAATAACAGAAACAGGTTTGTGTGTGTGTGTGTGTGTGTGCGTGTGTGTGTGTTTTTAAACAGAATCCTACAGGACTTAAATAACCCCAGAATATGAATCTAAACTGATGAAATGAAAGACATTTACATAATTATATCAGTAAAGGTCAAACAGTAAAGAATCTGAACCGACGCCACGGATTGACCATGCTTACTCGGACTTGACAAAGTCACTTTGAAGGCATTGTAGCCTCTCTCTCTCTCTCCCTCTCTATCCCGTAAGTCGTGTGGACCGTTTGGGGCGCCACAGGTGATCTGGCAAGCAGCCTCCTCCAATCCTTTTGGTTTTCTGACCTGATTGTATCGCTCAACCTCAAGCCCGTCCATTCTGGGATATTGTCCTCCCATCCCTTCCGCTGCCTCTCCTTCTCCCTCCTTGCACTGTGCCCTGCAGGAATCTCTTGGCAAGCCCTGATGATCTCATGACATGGCCATACCATTTGAGCTTGCGCCTTTTGACCAAGGTCAACAGATCTTCGTAGGGCCCAACGACTTGCCTGGTTCTGTTCCGGACTTTTTCGTTCGTGATAATTATGATCTTTGTAGGAGATGCCCAGGAGTCTTCGAAAGCAACTTATCTCAGTGGACTGTATTCTCTTTTCTATCTCAACTGTTAAAATCCACGATTCACATGCATAGAAGAGTATTGATGTCACCAGGGAAAGCATCAGTCTGATTTTTGAGCCGAGTGCAATGTTCCGGTCGTTCCAGATGTACCTCAAGTTTTGTGAGCGCTGCTGTCGCCTGTGCAGTCCTGGCGAGTACTTTGGGTTTTAGCTTAATGAAGAAAAATATACAACTCGCCATAAATATAGATAAATAGTTCACACACATTAAAATTGCATTTAGCACATCATATCATCAAACTGAAGCACATAAACTTATGCATACATATGCAGGCAAACAGTTCTACACGATTTATCTCTGATGCCCGCAACGGCCAACATGTATTGTCTCAGCATCCCACTGTGCGGGGGGGGGGGGGGGTAAACTCTGCGCACCATGGACGTATCCAGACTGCGTCCCGCATTGCAGACACCTGTAAATTCTCTACGTTTATAAACCTACAACTGAACAAGATTGTAAAGTTATCTCTGAAAAAGCAATATAAAACAAAAAATCAAGCCATGGCCACGCACACGACTAGATCAGATTGGTGGAAAAAAATATGTCCATAAAGACGTTGAAACGCATATAAATCATTTTGAGACATCACAGGTGTATGAGGAACAGAAATGAGATGTCTTTGAAGGGATACATTTTCATATTTTCGATCCGTAAATTTACAAACAACAGATCCAGATCGTATCCTCTTTAAAATTCTCACCGTCATGCCATTGAGTACATAGGCCTAAGGCAATGAATTCACCCTCTGAAATATATTTCAAAATGAATGCTTTAAAAATTTCTAGGGTTAGCATGGGGCCTTCCGTTGGTATTTTACATCAACTTGGCAAAGTAATTTTATTACTCTAGCCCCAGGCAATACAGACATTGAAGTGCACTTTGAAAACGAACATGCCATAGGTCTTCGTTTGTACAGTTCAGACTGTTAGGTATGTATTTTTCAGACTAACTAATTTGATTAACATAATTATACCATCTCAACTAGCTGCGCCAGACAGGTTCCCCGGGACATGCAACAAGCAACATCGCCGGCACGTTTGTCTGTGCGGTTCCACGTGCATTTTATCCATGTTGACGTAAGGTAACGAGTTTCATCTCGGCATACCGAGGATACCACATTCCTCGCCAACTACATGGAACTTAAAGCAAGGCTTGTTATTCGCCAAGTATGCACGACGAGCCACCTGCAGAAAGATCAACAAAACCAGATTTATGTGAATTCTTGCACTCCACCTGATGGCATTGCCAGTTCTTTACTGCAATGTAAATGTAACATCAATTTATTTTAACGAATAACAATAGCATAATGCAATAAATGTGTGCAGTTGTTTTCGTGCTACGCGGAGATAGATGTATTTTCATTCATGCCTCAAACCTGGGAAACACTTAGCAGATCTGGCTATGTAAAAGTAAAGCTGGAATCCCGATTCCTGGAATTTCGGGAATTTCCAGTCTTATATTGCTCTCCCCTCCCTTCCCGCTCCTACGATTTTGCGTCCCTGATTCATTCTGTCCCATGCTGAGTTCAATGACACAGACACGCTGGCACGTGCATTCCTGTCAGAGTTATTCCAGAGAGAATTAGAATCTTTGCAAGAAAAATGAAATTCCTACGTTATCTTGAAATGCCAGTGCCGATAGAACTAATATTCATGCATTAACTTGATTTCATTTCTGGCAGTGCAACACAAAATGGCAAAGGATGGTGCTTTCTAAACAATTCATGTAGGAGAATCGCTAGAGGAACAACTTTGTCGGCACCCCATTACAAATTAGCAAGTCTGTATCACACTGTCCATTTCATGTATATGCAAACAGTTTAAAGTTGACGTTTTGAATATGATTGAGAGTAATTATTCAAGTTTGGCCTTTCAAAATCTAATTAGGCACTCGTCCACGAGGTGGAGCATTGACAAAATCATGGGTTGCTATGGTTAAACTGGCCAACACCTCCCCGCAACACCAGCGTTGGCGAATAACAGCGAGTGCATTGCCAGAAAACTGCAAGAGATGTTTCTTCTTCCCATGAAAAAAACCCACCAACAACCAAAAACATATTCTAGTCTACATCTTCAGGCACGATGCTCACACGTAGTCTCGGGTAAAAACCGCTGTGTAACCCGTTCATTATCACGTACTTGGTAGGTGCAGTGAGCATTTGCACATGTTGAGAAACGTGAACTGCGACGGCTTATGTTGTGTCGTGGTACATTACTCTATAATCTGGATCTCTTTCAAGATAACAACCTCCTCGGCCTCTAGGGATTGGTATTATATTCCCGGAATGCGGCAAAATCTGACAGTATTTGAAGTTTCTAAGCCTCAAAAAGTATTATAAGATACAGCTACACTATATTTAAAAAGCCACAAAAAATCTGTGGAAGGCCTTGAGGTTCCAAAACGACATATTTCTTCTTTTTAATATTTGTGGAATTTAATACTGTTATTTGTTGCAAATACTTGGCTTTACGACATAGAACTTTTTTTTCTCACTTTTTTTTTCTTGTCGCAGTTTAACTTACATCCATAGATAATAAATTATACAGAACTTGTGGTATGTACTACCATTGATGTCCACAGTGTCCATCGATGAAGGTTATTACATCAAATTCGACTTTCAAACACGGTCATTCAGACACATGTAGTCGACATCCAAAAACTTTCAACATAAACATGATTAAATGGTCACTTTTGAGGTAAGCTGAGGCAAATATACAACATATGCAAGAACAATGATGACAACAACAACACTAATTATCATAATAACTGATAACAATAATAGTAACCCAACATAGTTTAAAATACATAGGTTACAAAATAACCGAGCACATTTTGTGGTTGAGCACGTTGAGTACGAATATGCTTACAGTGTTACAAAGGAAATCAATGATAAGTAACCACTCACATTGTTTTCAATGACTCTTTGATTTTACGTTTGACGAACTTCAAATATTGTCAAAAATACACATCGCATTTTTTGGCATTCAGAAAATGTGAAATTTAAATTTTTTAGTTAGTGTTTACTTTCGCTCACAGAAAAAAAAAAAGAAAAAGTTTTTTGGCCTGCGTCTAGATTTGGTTGAAGAGTAGATGAATTTCTTTATATGCAAAATTTTCTATGCGGTTTATGCCAGGACTATAAATAAAAATTGTGCAAGTCAAAAAATGAGAACCCAAAGAGACTTTGAAAAATTTCCAATTTAGTATCATTATTCTATAGTTTTCACTGAATAATTTGTTTCCTGTCCTATTCCTGAAAGTGTTGGGGTGTCACGAGGCGGGTGCAAACTGGTGTGTTGACAGGCAATCGGCTGCACGCACGCACGCGCACCTCGCAACACGCGACCAGAAAAGCAAGAATAACAACAACGCCAGAAAGATGGTTTTCAACAAGCCTGCAGGGCCATACAATCTAGATAACATTAGGGACTGCAAGTCAAATTACGAGTGGAAGTATAAGATATAATAACAGTAATGTATTGCAATGCAAATGCAGTGGTTATAGTACTCTATCGTAGACAGACTAACCTACTCTTATGGATTACACAACTCTAATGTCAGCTACACTTTTCTTACAAAGGACAGTCTTATGCCCTGCTCCATAACAGAATTGGTAATACTATCCAAGTTAATCACGACTACAGCTCGGGACAACAGTAAAAACTCGCTCCATCAACATAATCATAATAATTCCTCTCTGTGTGGGACAGCTCGTCCTCTCTGAGGGTCCTCACTATTCACAGACTAGCTTCTGGTATGACAGATTTACATTGTCGCCCACCAAAAGGTGGACGCAGGCAAATAGCGCGTGTGGAATTTCTATCTCGTGACATGACGTAGGCTGCGCTCTGACTCGTAGCCTGTCTTCAGCACGTGTTACAACTGATAGTTTTCTGTCTTCAACTAAAGGCCTCACTCTGGCTGGGCATGGCCGAGCCTCTCCGTGACTGCAACTTCACATGAGACTGAAGTCAACGGGAGCTCGTGGTGTTTTTATATATGCTAAGCAAAGTGCACAGTCATATTACTGCTGCGCATGTGCGGAAGTTTAGCCTCATACTCTTCACACCTTATTCACTCCTCGCTTTACCTCGGCTCTCGACAATAGCAATCATCGTGAGCACGGTGTTAGCAACAACATGTGGGACAAGGTCGAGCCGTGACATGGGGGATACCTAAGTTTATATGTAATATGACACCACACAGTTTTACTACCCATACGTATGTAGGCACATAAATCAAAGATCATACTATAATTATGAACGACATGAAGTATAACAAAACAATAACAACAGATTTACATCTTATATCACAGAAATTTAAATTTGTAAAATTTGTTTTTAAAAATCTCACTCATTTGTGTACTTTTCAAAGGGGGTGTAGATATTGTATTTTGAGAGCAATGAAACAAGTTTAATGGCCATTTTTACATTTCATTAAGGTTTCTCAAGCGTTTTAGACTCTGTTTTGCTGACATTGTTTTTAACAGCCATCATTAAATACATATCTTTTTACTCGTACATGACAATATTGATAAAATTGTTACTGGATCTTCTGCTTTTCGAGACTAAAAATATTGCCAACTCCGCGAAGCAAAACTTATGTTGATGGCAAGTACTGAGGCCGACTGTCAAATTCTTTCGGGCTTTTTCTCCCTATTCGTAACACACGTCTCACCTTCTTCCTACACACGCACACACTGACACACTTTTGGCTTCGGCTTTCAAGCTTCACACATCAAAATACATTTTCCTCCTAAGTGCACATGGGTTATGGTTATTCATTTCCGTCTGAAAATGAAGGATAATTTTTGTCCATTCGTAACTGCATATTCCTGTTCTGAGTCATTTTATACAGCCCTGATACGTATTTACTTTGGATACAAAACATCGAACGCAAAACAGAATACGTCACTTAAGTACATGAAATTTTCGTGTCTTTCACGTTCTTCAAGGATGTCCCAGGGCAAGGAAAAATCTTTGATATCGCGTCACGCTGTGTAGTCAATGCTAAAATAAGCGTATGAAGTGTACTTTCAAAGTCTTTCGCTACGACAAAAACAACAAGCTTAATGCAAACAGCTGCTCTTATGATGAGATTGGAAAAAGTGATGAACACAACAAGAACCCTATACAATGTACTGGTGACGGCTCAGGCACTGGCACTGCACCCACATCGCAGGTCCACAACATTTTCAATCCGTTTGGGTTTAACGTTGTTCATTTTGTCTATATAAATAATATCAATAAAGGTTTTTTGGACCGGCACACATTGCCTGGAAATTCCACCAGCCATCGATGGCACTGTGGATTCCAAGAACTGATCATTCTTGTCGTCTGGTGATCGATGATGATGTCGTGATAAACCGCCCGAATCGGAATGGCTATCTGATTTTTTTGAGGCCCCAGGCTGGCTACACAGTGGGGCCTTCGAGCCTTTCTCTTCTAGTGAAGGTGGTCTTTTACTACACGATCCTAGACAATATACCATTGAAAGCCCAGGTGGATAAATAATAAAGCTATCCATCTGTAGCTCTTTGAATGTAATATAGGTGGTTTCTGAGCAACACGTGTCTTCATCACTGTCACTTTTACGTAAAGGGTCAAAATCTGGGGTGCAATCATTTGGAGCAAACCGCCTAGATCTGCTGTGGACGATTTCATTGGACAATTGACCATTCAGATTGCCATTTGGACCGTTTTTCCTGGTCCTGATGTAAAGAATTGGACGATTTGGATTCAGACGAGGTCGTCGAGAGTTGTTTTTATTCTTCCCTCGCATTGGTTTGAAAACTCGTTCCCACTGGACACCTTTCTTACAACGTTTACAGATAATCTGAAAGGTTAGAGTATGGTTGAGTGAATCAGCTGCGGTCATCAGCAACGATTTATCAATTGGAAATGACATAGATTTTGTTTTCCTGACTTCAAACCTTTCCACAGCAAGTCTTTTCTTCCGGCCAGAGCTCTCATCTAAAACTTTGACCACCATTTTGACTCTGGATGGACGAAGTCGTCGCATTCTCCTATTCCTTCTCCATCGTCTGGATTTTTTCTTGTTTTGTTTAGATTTGATGACATTTAAATCGTCTTTTGGATTTGTTGAATTTCCTGCAAGTAAAACTTTTTGTAAAGACACCCTGGATCTGTCAGTACTGTTGTCATCTGTGATTTTGAGTTTATTTTTCTGGCGTCGACGTTTTGTCAAACTGCCCTTCGAGCTAGTAGATGTATCCTGAGCAGCACTGCCTTTGCTTTTGGAGGATCTAAGACTTTTCTCCCGTCTATATCGAAAATGGATTTGTAAATAGGCATTTTCAATACTTTCCATTTTATCGCGAGGCAAGGAATCCAATTTGAACGTCATGGTATCTGATTTCTGATCGCCTGAAAACAGAAAAAGGGGAAAGTTAAGCAAAACAAATCAGGCAAAGACCTAGGTGTACGTTTACTTCTATAGCACACCTGGAAATATTGTGTAAATACTAAGTTGTCAATGGCATAATGCTGCTAGCTGAACCGCTAGTGTCGCAGTTCTACTAATTCTGTCTTCATTGCCAAGCTTTGTATATGGACAACTATTTAAGGCTGAAATTCAATAATTTAAACAGTCAGAGGCTGAAGTGAAAAGTCCACGTTTGACATGAACGACAACCCCCACCCCTTCCCCCTCCCCACTCCCGCCCATAAAATCCTCGCTTTAAAAGTTACAGTAATATAAGATACAAATCAAAAACGAAATGCGTGGCAAATATGAAGGTTCTAAGCATATTCGACGTTTCGTCATCAGAGAGTGCAATAGAACCTGGCAAAACCAGAATGTCTTCACAGACGTAATGAACGATTAAAAGCATTTTAAAAATTCAGTCTGTTTCTTCGAGGACTCTATGTTCCTTTATTTTAACACATGCGTTTTTCATTGTGCTTCAAGAATCGCCCACTGCTGCTCTGCCTATCAAAAAATTTAGAGGCAGTTGCAGTAAGAACTGGAGGTTTTCTTGAGAATGTAATTATTCCACTATTTGTTTGTTACCGTAGGGGCTGCCTGTTCTAATAATTATACCCATCGTTATGTGCAAAAACTGCAGCTTGGTCTTAGGTCTTTATTACAATATGCTGTTGTGTGTACGTGACAACACTAGATTGCCCTAATGCGGGGCCCCCTTGGTCGCAAGACCCATTTGAAAGCAAGTGGTCAAACCAGCCTAAAACTGGTCCTGCTTGAACAAGCTCTTGAAATCTTTCACTACGAAACAAAATACAGCAGGATCATGTCCCTGATTTTGCACATTTCAAGTTTCTTTCCGTCCTTGGAAAAGGTGAGATGACGAGGAAAATAATGAATAGAAATCTTGGCATTGCAGATAATTTTACAAACAGCTCAGCAAAGGTGAGGTCAAATCAGAAGCCATATAAATAAGATCACGATTGTTTACTAGAGAAAGTGAATAACATGTTACTCGAGACACAGAATACCGAGGCGGACCATTCCTTCTTTCACTATATGTGGTACTGGTCTTTTTCGTTCAATTATGAAGGGTGTGTGGTGCGAATTGTTGCTTTGTTGACATGGATAGTACGCGCACAAGCCGGCGGACGGAAAATGATGAATTGGTCCGTGTCGATATCCTGTGTCTCGGATGTTACATTCCTGTTGCTTCCGAGAATACCAGCTCAAGCCCTCGTTTTGGAGGTACGGAATTTGGATTAGCTGGAACCTGTGTTGAACGGGCTGAAAGACTTAAATTTCGTCTGGTGGGCGCTGCTGTCATATTCAGCCCTCTCAGAATGTTTTCTTTCACCTGAATGAATGAATACATAAATGGATAGATGAAGGAACGCAGGGTTCATGACGGAAGCCAAACAGGTTCACTTTTTGTCTCACATGGACCTCTCTTGAGATAAAAGCTCTGTTCTTACAGACCTGTGTCCTTAAAAAAAAATTAATTAAACACTGGGTAATGTTTTAAGCCTAACATCTAAGCGCGTTGATTTATTTCCAGTGTATCATTGCTGTGAACATCATCGGCTCCAAACTTTTAAAGGAGAAAATGCAGAAAAGTCCGCTCTATGGAACATGGTTGAGTAAATGGCCTTTTGGGTCCAAGTGGAGATTAACAAATATGCCATAAGATGAACGGATATATGAACAAGTCTACGAATGAACAATTGGATGGGTAATCAATTTTATTCTGAACAGCATCGTAATCAAGGAATCTGAACTCACCCGTTGTATCCTGACCAATTCGTTCATCTTCTCACTAAGTTTGAGTTTGCCTCTTAGAGCCCTTCGGTCAAGACTCATTGCTCGAGGTAATACAACAAGAAGCAGCAAGGCACAAACCCGCTGTGCCGTGGTCATCCTGGATCTCGGAGCACAACTCATTTTCTGTAGATAAATAAAAAATATTTTACGTGATATCTCTCTACCCAATGGAAAGGGGATGGTACCAAATTTCGTCAGAACAGATTAAAAAAATATTTTACCAGCATTGAAATATATATATAAAGAATAAGTGACAAGGATTATTGAAATCTTCACAAACTTTTCCGTCATGCGACTAACAACAGTAATATAACTTCCCAAGCACAGGTCATTATCATTGTAAATGGAAATGAAAACAATCACACCTTAGTTCAAGAACAGAAAATAAATATGGACTATGATCAAAACACGTATTATCAACAGAATCCATTAGTTTGTTAATCACAGAGCATGAAAATAACAATTCATTAAACCAAAATGTAGAAAACTAGGCTTGTTCCTTATTTGAATGTTGTTGTTTTTCCAGTACCACGTTTTCACGATTAGTTTGTGAAATTTTCATGGCCAAGCACCTTAGAACAATTTTCTTGAGCATAAATCTTGACGAAAGCCCTAACCCAGGTGCCGTTTCCCTCAATTATTGGCCGATACATTTCACTAATATTACTCACATGTCTTGCACAGTGCATCAATATGAATTCCTACTGTGGCGTAGGGTAGTCGTATAAGTACTATTAGTTTGAGCAGTGAGACTATTCACGCGCACCTTCGTGTTGTTAGAGACAATGGCAAAGAGCAATCGTTCGCGTTCATTATATTCAGCTTTTTCACCACGAGGACCCAGCTTAATTTACATCAGCAGTCATTAGTAAATCAAAAGCCATAGATTGGTCATTTTTCCACCCATGATCTTTATAAGTTTACCCACCCACTCTTGAACGACAAAACATTATACAACAATCCTCTCTCTCTCTTTCTCTCTGTTTCAGTGGGATGCAACCCATTAGAATGCCCATAACGGCATTAATCTGGGTGTGGCATTGTCCACTGTCTGTCCATATACCAGGTTTTCAACAAAAATATCGCATTCCCGTATGCCTGAACACCTGTGCCATGTTAAAAGCTGGGATTGTGACAAAGCTATTAAAACGGGAACATAAAACACGATTACTCTCGATCTTTGGCCATTCCCAATTGAACTGTCGAGAACAATAATTATTCTTCCTCACTCTCTCTTCCCCCCCCCCACCCCTCTCTTCGTTTCAATGGGATGCAATCCATCAATCCATGCGTGCAGCTCCGTTAACGTCGCACATTCCTCTGAAAGTAAATTTATATGCAAGGGCGTGTGCTGAAAACTCTTATTCATGATTAGAGATTTATGAATACTCATTGACACTTGTCACGTCCTTACGTGAACGGTTGACCCATAAGAACAGCAAGGCCAGGCTGCAACATACAATGATTACTCCCTTGAATTAATGTCTATGATAAGGGCAGCCGGCAAACTATTATTATTACTTTTAAATATGACCGTAAAAATGTTGAAGTAGGAAGGCGGGAGGGATGCTTCGAAGCTGCTGTGATATGGACGTTTGAAAAACTGGCGCGTTTGACAACACTCCGCATAAGGAGAGCTGTCCGCGTAGAGCTGGGTTTCCATGAGTACCGAAACAGAAACGGCAAAGGAAACGTCAAAACCCCTATGAACGCTCATGAAGGGCATGAGCGTTTAGGAGGTTCAAGTTACAAGATCAGGCGAAGTAACATGTTTTGTGCTATGTAAAGAAACATGTTTATTGTAGGTTCGCAGAGTGGGTAATGTCAAAGAAGATAAACACGTATAAACGCTGACGGGAAGCATAGAGATGTGGTAAGTGCCAAATCAACATTTTTCAGGAACAACAAAAGCCCATTACGTACCATCCATTTGAGTGATTTCTTGTCCAAAGATCTTTGAAACACTCATTGTATTTCAACATGCGTAAACACCGGCCGAAAGCATAACTTTGTAATAGGAAGCAATGAATTGGGACTCATTGTGGATGTTCCTACACTAGCCCTCTTAATATCCCCCCCACCCCTCACTCAACTGGTCGGATTTCAACAAAATTATAGGCATTATATTGTATGACTGTACCCAAATATCAAAAGGCACATCTACCATTATTATGATATATTATCTTTGAACTTGTAGCTATACAGATCAGTTTGATTAAGTAGAGGTAGCACAGAATTCATCATTTGTGTATTTGTTTCGTAAATCTTATTTCACAACTACAGATGTATGAGTGGTTTCATTAGCAAGGAAAGGGAAATGGAGCAGGGGAAAGGACTGTAGAACACAAAGGAACAAGAGATGGACAAAGCAATAAGAACATTGGCTCATAACAGAAAGCAACGAAATATACACACAAGAAGTATAATTCGGTCAGGCAATTATCATATATATATCTTTAGGTCAGTATCTCATGCAGGCACAGGGCACCCTTTCATTGGCTAGCAACATAAGTGTAATTGATGCCTATTAAGCTTCATTCGCCGTATCAGTAATAACAGCACGTTGTTATAATTACACGAAGTGTCTCTCTTATTTGCAGCCTACATACCACTTACACACAGTGGCGAATATCCCAAATTTCACACATTTAAAAAGTAACACTCGAGACTTATAATGATAACGATTGATAATTAATGAACTATGATAAGTGGTGTCGACGTTCATTTCAGGTAATCTGAAATTACTGAAATTATCTTCAATTAAATCACAAATCTCTTTCTTCAAGAAAACCACTTCGCTCGCTCCATTTCAGTTTAATCATGGACACCTTTCACGCTCTTGATGATGCCATCCACCTTTTGCATGTACGAGTACAGAAACCACAATCAAATCACGTACAATGTAGGGTGTAAAAAAAAAGGGAAACAGAACGTGTAGCGTGGAAAGGAATGTAGGCATGAGATAAATATTTGGAGGTTTACCAGAATGTGGGTTAAACGTGATCACGGTTATTGTTTCTCGAGCCAAACAAAAAAAACAACAACAAAAAACAAAATTCTTTCTGAGCTGTTGTTGGGTACTCAAAGGGCAATTTCTTGTACACAATAGTTGTGCTACCCATCGTTCATCTATAGATATCGATTCTTTGAAGATGAGAAAATGACCCATCATCACTTTTGTCAGACAGACGTAGCACATTTTACAAATACAATAAGTTGTTCGCTAAAGATTCGTATAAATGACATCAAGGCCAGCCACCGCACGGGGCCAATGAGTAGAGCACTTAACCCCGATGCAAGAGGCCCCAGGTTCGAAACTTGTTCGGGGAGGGGTTGAACCTCACTACTTTATCCCGGTGTCTTTAATGCACGCACCCATCAGCGAACTGACAAGGGTTTCAGGCCTCGTCTTTGATACAGCCTCGTCAACTGAAAAGAGTAGGAAAATCCGAAACCCTACCCCTGACACAGATTGCCGCATGGTGCTGAAAAGGGGACGGCCATCCCCCCCCCCGCCCCCGGCCCCCCCCCCCCCAAAAAAAACAACAAAAAATATGAAGGCCAAATGGAGCTGACCCTAGCACATCAAAAGGCCCGAGTTATGGCCTAGAAACACCCGTGTCACTTTCCCAAGAATCTCATACAATGATGATTCAATGTTGGCTAAAGGACACAGTTATTTCCGTTACTTTAAATATAACATTAGGGCATTGATTTCTCTTTACGAATTTGTGATAAGAGGAAAATGCCCAGTATGCTTGTCAGATGACACATGGAGGCTATCTATCTATCTATCTATCTATCTATCTATCTATCTATCTATCTATCTATCTATCTATCTATCTATCTATCTATCTATCTATCTATCTATCTATCTATCTATCTATCTATCTATCTATCTATCTGCCTCCCTCTCTGCCTGTCTGCCCTTATCTCTTTCCCTCTAGTGCTATCTATAAATCTATTTATCAAATTACTCGTCTGTCTGTCTGTCTGACGCCCTTTTCATAACTTATTGCTCCTCAACAAAACAGCCACCTTAGTTTGTCTTGCTCTGCTGAGACCCTAGTTAATATATCATCTCTAAATCTGTTGTTTTTTGTTTCTTCCCCCTTTCATTACCTTTCTTTTTTGTCTGACGTTTGCCCAGTTTACGCACTTGTGAGAATGAGTTTTTATACTTTTGACCGTCATAATATCATTCCAATTATAATTTTTCTTCATAAGAACAACGTAAAGTCTCGCTTTGTGTTGGCCGGTTTCACTGCGCCAATGCTGGTGCAGGTAGGGGACCAGCTGTGTGGAGTGATACTGGTATGTATTGAGTGGGTGTGAGAGGAAGTGTCTGCGCATGCTTTGTCTTACATGTACCTGTGTGGATGCATTTATTACGCATGTCTGTGTACGTGTGTGTGTGCTTGTGAGTGTGTTTGAGGCAGAGGGTACAGATCGGTCTCTGAGGGCATGCATGTTTGATAACTGAGCAAGTGTGCTGTGAAACTTACCATTCGCTGAATGTATATCATCATCTTGTGATTCTCACGGCAAGGACGAACTCAGGCCTGCATGATTAACATGTCAGCTAATTGTTTATATACGCGTAACTGTACAATGACAAACATCCAGATTGCATTGTCCACACCTGCGTGTGGGTGTCAGCCTGAGTCTAATTCGTGCCCAATTAGAAAGGCAGTGTCGTGGACAAAAATAGTATGTAGTCCACCCACCTTCTACTTCAGGTTTTATTACACGTGAGACATAACTCCAGCTCCTCACAGGAATGTGTCAATGTTCAGGATGCAGTAGATTGTTTACCATTGCGTTGGCTGTATCGTATCGCGTATCTCGCTAACTATGGCATATTGATAAGGAGATCGTGATTACGCTTGTCACTGTCAGGACGGGTGCACTTTGTACGAGAGTTTCTGGACATAATAATTCTCGATATCGTTGTGTGGATACACATAGCAGTAGCCGGGGACAATCGAGGCTGCGTATTCTATTGGAAACATGACATACAAATTTAAGAGAAAATAAATGTTTGGTATTACAGAGATTGACAATTTGATCGAAACGGTGAACATTCATTTTGAAATATTTTGTGTAGTTTAACTGTTGTTGTTTTGACCAATATTGCATTTATATTCATGGCTTTTCACTTGTAAAAGCTCCAAACGATTCGCCACGCATCTCATTCAAGTTAGGCCGTGTTTTCATGTCTACGGAAACGGAAACGGCAATAAAGCCATCATGTGGTAAAAAAGAACGAGTGTTTCCACCTGTACGGAAGTGACGTTTCCGAACAATCCATCGTTTTGTAATAGAGGCTCTTGAAACGGTAACGCGTATCATCCATGACTGCTATGATAAATGGAGAGGGGAGGGGGTAAAACTACAGTGCTAAAGTAATAATAATAATAATAATAATAATAATAATAATAATAACGTAGATCACTTATTTAGCGCCCAATCCGAAAAAAAAATGCTCCAGGCGCTTTACAGAAAGTCCTGTTCTCTCCATCTGCAACTCACCCCCTTCTCTCTCTCTCTCTCTCTCTCACGCACAATCTATTGCACACACTTTTATACTAAACATACATACACACACGCTGGGCACATAGAGATTAATAAGGCAGAAATTAAAAAATAAAACAGCAAACAGAGCGTAAATGTTTGGTATGGTCGGACGCGATTGACTTGTACAGACAAAATAAGATTAAGAGTATATAGAAACATTTATTCTTCCGGAGTCACTTTTCGGTAGTTTTGCTGTCCTCTCCGGTGCATTACTGAATTTTTTACAGTATTTAAAATAATGCAAATCAAGATGCTGAGGAAAGGATATTTTTGCTTGTAGGCCCTAGCGTGAGCTGGGCTGTTCTGATTGCGAAGGATATAAAAAAACATGACAATCTCAAGATGTACATTAAGTATGGTGCGATCTATATGCCGTGTTTACTGACCGTCCCCTGGAGCCTGTCAAAACCATCACGACACAAAGGAGGATTTATGACAATTATTGTTGATGAAATGTGTTCATGTGCTCATAAAATACCCTAAATAGCCATAGGACTATTAGACCATTAGCTAAATGATATTCTGAGAAGGCTAATGATAGGGGGTGGGGGGGGGGGCACTGTAATGTAATTATAAAGCCGAACAGAGAAAATCGTCACGAGCAAAACACAGTTGCCGAAGTCATCTTTTTGTGTTGTTTTTTTTTTGAAAATCAAAGAGAATTGATTACTTCGAATATAATGAAATATCATAAAAACCACAGAAAAACTGTGGGGTCGCAGCAAGGTTATAAGCAAAGTCAAAATTGGGCAAAAAGAAAAAGTTGTATGTTGCAAAACCCCGCGTGTATTTTGTGTATTTTCTGTCTTCTCTTTAGTTTGCTTTGTATTGTTTGGGTTTTATTTCTCACGCGGGGTTTTGCAACATACAAGCTTTTCTTTTTGCCCAATTTTGACTGCCAATATAATGGTATCTGTTGCCAGGGCAGCGTAGTATTTACATAGAAAGCTCTAGCTGATCACTGAACACACGTCAGTATTTTTTCTATTTGGCTTCGTAATTTGTCTACGCTCCCCTAGCAACAGTCTAAATATAATGGTGAGTCAAGTGGATGTGGCTTTTCGCTTAAAAACTCACAAGTCAACGAAACAAAACAATGTAACTGTTGAACGGTGCAAAGTGATTGTCTATCTGAGGTGAGCATTTCATCTCAAAACACACACACACACACAAACACACAGCACGTGCACACACGCACACACACACACACACACACACACACACACACACAGACACACACAAATGACACAGGCAATACTGTAAAATGACCATGAGGAAAGGTACTAGATGTTGAGGAAGACAGAAAACTGCCCCAAGTCCGAAACATCATCGTAGTCGGGCGGGGATCAATGAATGCTCATTTTATATTTACAAGTTCTGCTACAGTTCCAGTATTTGAATGCTTTTAAGATGACCAGTTTCGAACAGTTACGACCAGTCCACCCCCCCCCACCCCCAAAAAAGACTGGGACCGCCTCATAGCGTTCAAAGACGTATTCAAAAGAGAAGGGGACGGGAGAGGACATCTTAACAACATTTCAAAGCTGGGCCAATTTTCTTCCTCGGGAAAATACACACTTTAATGTATTAGAAAAACCGTCTGAAATCTAAAGAGAAAAACGTTTAAATACATATTTGTAAAGTAGACCACCATCTTCAAGTAGAAATAAACAAAAACAAAGAAACAAAATCCACAGTTCTTCGGGAATCTTCTGTAACAATCCGATGGTCAGATGGCAAATACATCCTGATGAAAGAAAGGAAGGAATGGAGACAGACGAGAAAAAAAAAGTTCGAAATGTTAAGGAATGAATGCAGAAAACTATTTACCTGCTCTTGAAGCAATTGAAAGGTTGCAATGGGAAACGCAATCTAATCCAATTTCCACGGCCAACGTAGGACGAAAAAAAAGAGGGGGGGGGGGGAGGTTGCGGGAGGTGAAAGCGGAGACTGAGATACCGGAATCGAATTTGGCTCATCCTGCAGTCCTGGCCAGCGCCACTACTAGTCTGAAGTTTTGACGCCGTCTGGTATGCGCTCCCAGATAACTAGATAGCTATTACTTGATTACGGGGCGGATTTCCGTGCTGAGGAGGTGGGGGGGGGGTGCACAAGAGTGCAAGTGCACATAGACACTCTTCTTTCTCTGTTTATCAGAGAAACGAAGTCGGATGTGGAAAGAGGCGGGATGGGGGGGGGGGGACTGAAGCTGTTCAGGTCTTTCATTACTTAAATTTTTGTTTAGTTCAAGAAGGTGCTAATGAACTTTCTGAAGGGAAAATGCAGGTTGTTTTCATGAATAATCCTCTCTGCTTGCAAAAATGCTAAAGCAGCCACTCTCTGTTCGTTGGAGCGCGATTTTTACAAGATCCAATTCAAGAAAACCATTTACGACCCAGTAATAGAACGGTCTCTGAAGATTCCTTTCAATACTCTTCAAACGTTGTTTTCCATATAATTCTCCCCATGTAAATCTCTTCTGTGCCTGTCTCTGTACGACACTGTAAATGGAGTGTTGACATTATAATCCCATTCATTCAGAGTACAAAATTTGATTCCTGACCCTCTATTTTCATGAAGCTCCCATGACATAACCCGCACGCAAAGTCTGCTCCGAATATGTAAAATATTAGAAAAATGAAGCGATGGCGTCTGTCACTTTGGTCGAGACACGATGATGAACCAGAGGAAATGTTAATGGTAATAATTTCCCGTCCCAGCCAAAATAACAATTAGCACAGTTTTTTTTTTTCCCTTAGTGTTTGACTGCCGGCAGATCATTCTGGACAGAAACATTGTATGACTAGTAGACGTTGCTCATTTTTCCAATCTCATGTGGGAAATAACTTAACCTATCTCTTTGTCCCAGGTAATGAGACCATTTTGAATTCAAAGTGAAAAAAACATTATTTTGATCAAAGACAATTCCATCACGACATGGAATAGGTGTATACAAATTCAGTTTTTCTTTCAAGGTATCCCTCCTATGCTCGCTTGCAGACGAAGGATTCCCAGCTGTCATTGTTATTTTAGGTCTAGAATGAAGTAACCACTGCATTCGAACGACGATTTTGAAATAACATGGGTGATGGACAATTCTGAGCACGTAGTTGCTTTACTGTCTGTAATGGCCTTATTTGGAACGCTCACTTGTAATCTCATTGTTTAGTGTTCTTATCCGTGAATTGTGTGCATGTCAGGTGGAATGACGAATTAAATACCTTCTTGAAATGAACATTGCAGCAATTACTCCTATGGTGCTAAGTGCATGACATACAGATCGCGCGCGATAGTAACTAAAATACCCCCTTAAGACGAGTCTAAAGACAAAAGAATGTCCCTTGAAACGCCAAAGCCACAGACAGCTGCTAACTAGCAAGGAATAAGTACACTGTTGTTGTGATTGCTGTTGTTATTGTTAGCCTCCTTCTGTCACGGGAGACAATGGATTGGGTGCCCATGGTGTGTCAGTTGGGATCGCGGCAGCGCTGTAATGTAATTATTGTAACTGACAAGGGCAATCCAGTAATCTACATGCCAGACCATTAAGTGTTGAAATCTAAATAGATGAAGAGGTTTATCTTCTTAAGTATTATTGTTCAGATTCGTAGGTGATTTGACATATCGGATGTCATTTCTCCGTCATGATGGCAGTCTGGCTAACACCGAAGACTGCATTGACACGTACAGGTCAGACATATATAGACACGTCTGTGTGAAGCAAACCGATAACACTATAGGTATCTTTTTGCCAAACAATATAACTCAGACTCTAGTTGACACTAACATAAGTATAAGACAGCTAGCCAGCCAGCCAGCCAGACAGACAGACAGACAGACAGACAGACAGACAGACTGATAGATAGATAGATAGATAGATAGATAGATAGATAGATAGATAGATAGATAGATAGATAGATAGATAGATAGATAGATAGATAGATGGATGGATGGACGGACGGACGGACGGACGGACGGACGGACGGACGGACGGACGGATGGATGGATGGATAGATAGATAGATAGATAGATAGATAGATAGATAGATAGATAGATAGATAGATAGATAGATAGATAGATAGATAGATAGATATTGAAATACAAGCAGATGGAAGAAGATGTAGTTGTATCCCACAAAGAGATGGGGAATATGGAAAACAATCCAGCTTCGTGAAGAAAAAACTCAGCAGAAATCTTCGAAAGTCAGTCCAAGAGAACGTGATTTGGCAAGTAAGCGTAACTGAGGGCAGGGGTGAAGAGAAGAAAAGAGAATAAATACGACGACAGAACCAAAAACGAAACATGTTCTAAATGATATTCTGTGCCAGTTGAATCAATAAGCACAATTGCTCCAACAGAGATATTTGAACTGCAGGCACGCGGTTGGGCAAACTAAACTGGCAAGAATGTGGAAAACTGATTAGCCATCCATAATCGAGTTCGGGTGATTTGAAAATATTAATTTATGCTCCAGCATCACGTCCAAAATTTAGTTTCATTAAATTCCATAATATTCATTGTCTACGTGTCCGCCAAGAAATAACACGGGGGGTGCAAAACAGAAATGGTTTTAATAAAATATGATAAGAAATCTAACGGCATGATAACACACGTGAATATGTAAACATGTAGAAGATATGTGGATATTATTATAAGGATTAGGAAGCAATTTTCTCAGGTATCAAAGCCTTTAGCAAGGAAACTCAGTTGAAATGATTCACTTTGTCTTTGTTTTTTTTTTACTTTGGGATCGGATGCTGGCAGGTTTGCAAATCAGCATTGCGAATTATTAATGTTAAAAAATATGTTTGTTTCGCGAAAATGTCAAGCAAAATGATACTAATTCACAAATATGCAAGTTGTAACAAATTGTTTACGCAAGACTGATTTCAGAGGTCCTCACAACGTAATAATTTAAAAAGCCATCGGGTCCTCAGAGGAAAGGGTATCTTTTTTTCAGCCAGAAATTCGAGAGAAGCCTCCCCATCGAGGGTCAACTGCTACGAATCCATTGTTCAGTTCTACGTTTGTTTTTCAAAAAAGAGTTAAAACATGAGAGGCGGCTTGAAGTAATCATGATTACAGGAACATCTCACCAAAAAAAACAACAAAAACCTAATAATCATCTACAGTGTTGCTCAGCCTGTTGGCAGTGTAAAATGTGACATGTTAAGCAATACATTCCTTTCCATGTTACTGTGTTTTATATTTTCAGGTCGGCGTGACAACTTGTCCGAATGCAGGATCCGTCCCTTGACTCTCCCGCGAGATGTTTTCAACATTATTTCCATAATTTTTTACGAAGCATACCCCATTCCGTGCTGCCAGTGAGTAGGCATTATAACAGAAGGGATTAGTTCTATGATGTACTTCAGCCATAAAAAGGCCAGTGAGATACTGGCCAAAAAGTCTACATCGTGCACTATTTAACCCTGAAAACTTTTACAACTCTTTCATTATGCCTCATTCTAATAATTAGTTGGCCCGCTGATTCTGGGAAAACACAGATGTGATTTTTAAAGTTGACTTACGATCACTAGTGTGTAAATTGAGGCGCAGAATAAAATTTCCTGTCGTACTTGTTAATTCTACTGGAAGAAAATGCGTCTTTTTTTCCGGCTCAAAATGTCGGAACACTTTCTTCTGTTCACTCTTGTGGCTCAAAATCAATGAAAATATTAAAAATATAGCGAACTTCAAGACCTTTTAAAATGTATCCACCTACGCCCTTACGTCTTTCTGTGCGTATTACGATATTTTGTAGAATTTAAGGCTCAACGATTGAAGTCTTTCATGATTCATTGGAGACCTTACTTTCCTTTATAATATGATGATAGTCCTGAATTATTGTGAGCTAAGACTGTACACGGGCTGATTTTCATGTATAACTAGATAAGACAGACCAAGTGGAATGAGGCATGGTTTTGAACTAACCTTTCAGTCGTACCAGTTGGAAACAAAATTGCACATCTCGACATTTCTAACTTTTGTTCCTTCCCTTTGGCATAACCTGATGGAAAGTAAACTTGATATTCAGGGTCTGAAATGCTACCATTTTGGGTTGAATGGCTTCAGAGAGCTTTCATTGTGTAAATAGTGATTCTGAACACGGGTTTAGAACACTTTCTATATGAACAGTGCTACTGTTAAATGGGTGGTCTGGAGAAATTAAAAAAATTATATAATTATTTTCCGGCAAAGGTAAACATGTTTCACTGTTGCCAACGCCCAACATTTTTGTCTTACGGCATAAGCAACCTGTCTACATGTATTCTCTGTACTACGGCCAGCAAGTAAACTTTCACTAATTTGAAAAGCACAAATAGAATTTTATTTCGCAATAATTAATCTGAGTTTCCGGTCTGAAATATTAATTGTTTCAGGAAAACACTCCCCTTGGCCCATCATGCACTGCAGGTATACATTATTTTTTACAGTGTTTGGGTCATTACTTCACTTCGTACACTCATCACTTTTGAGGACAAAGGAAGCCGAACCCAGGAACGGTTTTATCTTAAAGTAAGTTGACAATTTTGTCTCACCCAAGCACCGGCATGACATCCATTTGCTCTGTCTTTTGCCTGGTGCTAAAAGGTATAGGGCAACAGACAAAAATGGTATTATCTGACCTGTACGTGTTTCAAATTCAACTTTTAGTGTAAGTTTTTGCCAAATAAAAGTTTGTTTTCATAGGTTGATATTAAAAGGAGAGACATAACTTGTGTGTGCGTGTCTCATTGTTGTTTTGTTTTTTGTTCCAGGAAATATCTGTTGAAGTGTACATATATACATAATCTGAGTGCGTGGGCGCCCGTTTGTGTATGTGTCTGTATGTATGTCTGTGCGTGTGTGTGTCTGTATTTGTGTGCGCCTGCGGGTGTGTGAATGTTTAATGTGTTTGCATAAAATGAAAAGCTTTGCTCTCTTACTCGTCTCATAGTTTTGGCGTTGCTACTTTGTGGAAAGTCCCTAATGTTATCCCATTGAATAGGAATGTCAAAATGTATGACAAAATGTGTAACAGTTTGAAGACCAAAAGAAAAAATGCCAGTATTCTGAACTGCTCATGGTATGTACAGCATCTTGAAACTAAACCCCTGTTTCGCAAACCTTTTTGTCCCACGCCCCACTCCAAGTTTCAAGAATGCTCCACCATGATCGGCCAAACTTATTATATAGATCTAGTATTATACACAGAGATCCGAGCTAAACAAGGAAAGCCCCAACACGACATTAACAAACAGCAGTTTATCTATTATATAGCTGAGTTAAAATACACTATGAAATCATGATTTCTATGAAGGCTATTGTTAGCCGGACAAAGTGTTTCACATAGAATAGAAAGCTATAGCTGGACAATGAACTCAACTCAGTATTTTCTCTATCTGACTTTTTCATTAGACTACGCCCCCCCCCCCTCCCAAACAACATCCATTTCTATAAAAAAAAATCCATCCGCCTCATTCTGAAGTTCCACACTCCACCAAATAATGCCACGCCCCACCTTGAGAAACACCGAACTAAACTCACCCCAACGATTGTCCATGTTTTGAAACAGACGGTCAAGTGCGACTGCAAGAAACCGCCGAACGATTTGTGGGTCGGAAGTGGATGATGTTAAATGTTATCGGTGTCTGGGTCAGGCAGAGTTTGTCTTACCTGCTGGGGCAGCTTGCTCCAATGGAAGTTCAAGAGTAAGCGTTTTGACACGGGGTTGCCCTAACACATTGCCCGAGGTGAAGACTGACACAAATAGGATTCATTGCAATATCAGACATCTCAGCACCCACCTTAAATACCATCCATAACATGTCTCGTCCATACATTACAGCCAAAATGTCCCGGCCAAAACAAAGACCGTGCAGGTCACGTCTTGAGAATGATGCATCTTTCACAAATGAACTCAAAACTGTACCTGCCTGTCATCATAACCCTTGTATGTTGAAAATGAAATTAGCACGTTCACTCAGGTAACCCCGTGAAATAATTTAAAAAAAAAAAAGAAACCGCATCTTGAAACTCAAACATGAAACAAAACAAATCTCTCTACTGCATGAGCATTGGAGAACAAAATGTTTGAGAAGAAAAACACTCCCCCTCTAATGTCTACAAATAGATTTCCTTGCCTTAGTTAAAAATGCTGGAAATTCCAAAACGTATTTAAAATTGCGAAATGAATGCAAAATTTTTTAACCATATCTTTTCCACGCCGTCTTTTAAATGACAACACTCCCAGCTTTATCTGTTTATGTTTTGTTTAAAAGTTTCTTATCCCGGTCTCGTCTTTCGGTTCTTTGGTGGCACTTTCTGGTGCAGCATTAAATTATAGAATATAAACTAATGGAGTCAAGATGCCCAAGGCAGCATGTGTTTTGTAAGTCGTGTAGGTTGGACTATTCTGTTTGTTTATTCAGAAAATACATTTAGTGATTACTTTAAGTGTGTTCAAAATATTGTAGAACACGGGAAATCAAGTGCTTTAAATATGGACGACTTGACACGAGAGGATTGACACGTATATTTTATCACACAAGACACGAGCCTGACCATATTGCAATGGTATTTCCTTTTCTACTTTATTATCAAAAATTAAATCTAATTCCGATACGTCTTCCATCGCACTCACCGCGAGGTACATGGCGGGAGAGATTTTGTTCTGACATCTGATAGTGTAACTACGTGAGCTGAGGTCATGACAAACTTGTTCTTTTCATTTTCGGAAAGAATCTATTCAAATCCGGAACACTATATCAATTTCCAGAATAAAGGCATGACGTGAACACTCTTTAGAATGTCCCTAAGGCCTCAAAATGTGTCACACAATATTGTTTTTCTTTAGCTGACCAGATCTTAGATTCCACAATTTGGAGATTTGTCAACTTTCTTAAGTAATTAAATATTCTCCTACAAAACTGTCCATAGCAAAACTATTAGAAAGTCACCGGCTTTGCTGGACATGTGTGTTTCCAATTTTGGCACTTATGGCATTTGCCCCGGCAGTTTTTGGTTGCTCATAACAGTTGCTGTTAAATGGGTTCAAATAATAATTTATTAGCTGGCAAAAAGGACCCTTAACTGTAAAATATAGCAGATTTGACATTCTTCCACACCATTGTTACAGCTGATTTTATCTAAGGTCCAGCCATAAGCATTGCACAATATGTTCATATAGTTATGCAGCGATAAAGTGACAAGTGATGACGCTATGGACTCTACAGGCTATAAAATGAAAACGATTTACCACTCGGAGATAAGGCTTCCGACTGTTTTGAACGACAATATTTGTTATTCTTGGGCTAACCACAAATGAGCCTCAGCTTTGTAGTGAGTCTACATTCTACAGCCAATGAAACGTTCGAGAAATGTTACTACGGGGTACTTGTTACAGCAACAGCTGATAACACATCTTTCTCACTGCAGGGACATAGTCTGAGAGACGACTTATCAACACCATGCTTAAGGCCTGTTTACACTGGTAGGTTTTAGGAATAGAAAAAAGGAAAGGAAATCTAGCGGAAAGCCCGACGCGTTTACACTGTTCCGAAATCGGAATGGAATCCGACCATAGAACGCTATGAATCCGACCCTTTCCTATTTCCTTTCCGATTTCCCCCTGAAACGCTGGAATAGGACCATTCCTATTTTCATTCCGATTTCGGAAAGGTTATGCGTCACGTGACTACCGCCTTGGTGTAAAATGGCGTTCGGTAGACCTATCGAAGAAACTTTCACCCAAACATTCTTGAGGGCGAGAGCTGTCTATGGGATACTAAATCGCCCACATGGCATAACAAGCAGACGAGAACTAAAGCCCTTGGAATTTTAGTAAGTGATAAAAGCCTTGAAAGATTAGATTAATTTCACATTCATACATTGAAATGCTGAACCGAACATTTCCTTCGCTCGACGAGTGAGAGGTCAGCGGCCGACACGCGAGCGTCCATCCCAGTCACTCACAGTCACATGACCAAAACAAACGATGCGCATCGCTTCAGAAAACGGACTAGTGTAAACAAGCCGCGTTTCGAAGGGGAAATCGGAAAGTAAAACTCGGAAAGCTGGGAGAGTTCTTCCCCCACGGCCTCGATTCCGTTTTTCTATTCCTAAAACCTACCAGTGTAAACAGGCCTTTACGTGCTAACTAGACTCCAAGGCTGACAGATACCCTATCGTCACGCGGGACGTCTAACCGCATCATATCTGATATGTTACGTACAGTGCCGGAGATACAGAATTGGTACCAGGCGTAATGAAAGTATGCAACCATCAATCAGAAGTACCATCGTGATGTGGCCTGGCAAACGAATTACGTATGATTCTTACATCGGCAACGGTTTCCCAGTTTCAGTTATAAATCTCTTCCGCTTGCAGCACTGGAACTTTCTAAGTTGTATGATATGCTACGAGTGCTGGTTAATGGTGAACAGGCATTCACACATCTACCGCTTTTGTCTTGCATAAAATATCACTCAGGCAACTAAGCTGTCTCAGTCTGAACCATTGGCCACTAATGAATGCTCTCTTCGGTATCCACACCTTGCTATGTTCGCAAGCCAAGTAATACCTTCTGCTGTGATGCCATTTTTTAAAAATCTTCTCTACCTTTTAGCCTGAGTGGGGTTAACTTCCTCTTTCCTGTAGGGTTACAGGTCAAAAATTATCTAATGATGTTAGTTGATGGTTTTCATAGGTTACAGCCCATTCATATAAAACATCTTCTCCTGATGATTTCAACATCACTGCGCCCTGATCTTTCATTCACTGCACTCTATGCTTACGCCGATAATGTAATTTCTTCCTCAAATATGTATCGCCGGATCTGAAGTTTCCCCGCAGTTGCTGTGATTACCCTGTATATTATTTCTGAAGTAGAAATGAAATGCCACCAGAAATCAAAATCAAAGACTTGAATTTATGGAATTAGAGATCACCTTTAAATTGCCTGGGTTTCCAGTGAAGCGAAAATTGACACTCTGGTTTCGTCTTTGCAATTTTTTCCGTCATGATCCTCCTTTTGCTTAGATTGTTTTCCAGATTTGTAAACGAATCTATTCCTTTCCGTGCCATTGTGTCCACGACAAGGGATTTATTTCAGTATTCTCTCTCGTCTAGAGTACTAAATTCATCGACCAGTACGTTTCTGAATTACTACCAAAATTTACCTAGTTGATGTGCCGTAACATAATAGTACACTACAATATACTTAAGACAACGTCACTGACTGTCTTGCATCTAAGTGCCTGAGACATTCCCCATCCAATGTACTACCCTAGTTTTGTACACAAAGGAACAACGACCAGGATGATAACCGCCTCGGCTCCAGGCCAAGAAAGCATTTTTCAGGCGAGTGGGTTGACTCAAGTGAAAACAGATTGCACTCTCCAAATATTTTCAACATGGCGGCCACTGGATTCGAATCCAAGGCTTTTAACAACGATTATAACGCATACAAAACGATTTCTCCATAAACTTGGCGCATTCCGTCTAAACCTGCTTGAAACTGTGAAATGTGTTTGTAAAGATTCCCCAAAGCGTGACATTCCTCATGAAAAGTGTTTATAATGTGAGAGAATATTTCCACATGCCACCTTCATGTCCTGAAACCTTAAAAAAGTTCTGGCACATGGTAGTTGTGGAAATTAGATCATCTTCGGGGCCACGAAAGAATTATCCCAACTGGCAAGCTAGTTCTCCGTGACAGTGTAAGATGATGCTGTTACGAGAACTTAGAAAACAAGTAGAATAGCCCAGCTAAGCACCCGCGCTTACCAAAACATGCTTTTCTAGGCAACTTGATCGGCATTATTTGATAACAACAAAAACATAACAATAATTAATCACACACACACGCACACACACATACACAATAATATTAACTAATGTAAAAAAACTGGACATATCTTCACAAGAGGGCTTGTCCCTTTTCCTCGGTTCCGTTGCCAGACTCGTGGCCACCAAAAACTGTGTTTCGATGCCTCATCGTTCGGGTGGAAATATTCGAGAAAATACAATTTCTATAAACTATAAAAGTCAAAGGTTTCGTTGTGCTAAATTTTCATGGGCATCATTTCCAACTTCACGCAATATGAAATTAATGTTTACGTCAGTTTTGAAAGCTGTAAGTGCTGCAGTTATTGAGGAATGTGTTAATTGTTTCTGCAAGTCCTCAGTTATACACATTATATAGATTACCAGTCCCTGGTGCCTTTTATTGACTACAGCTACGATATTCAACAGAGAAGACAGTGCAAAAACAAAGGGTTTAACTTTTCGAACGTTACGCCTACACAAACGGGAATCCGGAGAGATAAATCCGGTTTCTCAATAGATTTTATCACAAGAATGATTAACCACGACATTTTTACCCTTTCCCTTTCTAATCTGAGCATTCCACCTGCTGCTTTCATCATTGCATGCCGTTCCCTCTGAAAGTCATACAACCTTGGCCCATTCATTGTCAGCTTGTTTGAATCGAAACCCCGACGGCTGCGTGCCAAGCAATGTCGGTAATAAGCGCACAGCACAACACGAATTTCTTAGACATGCTGCAGAATGTCAAGGCTGCATGTTCTTTACTTTTCCTCCGTAAGCAACTCAAACAGAGCCGACTCGGTTAACTACAAACGAACATGTTCGTTATTCCTCGTCAGCAGAACTTGCGAGTTAGTGAAAATAATTACCATCTACTCACACAGGCTATTTTGTATTACTCCAACAACAGTAAAAGAAAGAAAGGATATGGCAGATTCACAAAAAATTCCGTAAAAATAAAAAGAGATCTCTCTTATTTTACAAGATGTTCAAAACAAAGAATAAAGACTGCGATATTTTGCACGGCTCAAAATACGACACGCCGGGAAACCATTTTCTTATTTCTCTTAGTTGTGAATCACAGTCACGTGTTTGTTGCTCCCCTATCTCCTGTTCTCTCTGCAATGAATGTGACGTAGTGTCAGAAAACCCCCCTTCCAGGAGAGTACTAAGAAAAACACTTAACCTTTTCAGTATCAGGCGGTTCTAAGTCTTCCCTCATTCAATCCTGTCGTACTACAGTTGTCTGCACACATCTCTGTCCTATTTAAAATTTGGGTATTTCATTTTCTCCAAATGTTGACATAGTCTTAGACAATCTTGTATGACTTTTACTTCTCTATTCAGGTGATCCTAGTTAGACAAAGAAACGGAGAAGACAAACTACGTAACAGCAGTGTGCTCCTAGATATAATATCAATAGCAGGTACTGGGAGTGTTAAGTGAATAAAACCCAAACTGAGTTCCCCGAAGAAAGGAAGAAAGCGACCAGGGTTTCTATGCGAATTCCAGACTTATACGATAACGTGGACAGCAACAGCAATAGATCTCACATCTGGCAGATCTCAACAATAATTTTAAATTCCACAGAGGTACAGCAAGAAACAAGACGAATTTTTATGAGTTTCTTTTTGTTCACTTGGACTGAATTAAGAGATTTTGATCTCTCTCAGTGCATAACTGACCGACACGTCAGTCCTATTCGCTTTAAGCAAAACAAAACTGGAGATGACAATCTTTTATGGGTTAACCATGCCAAAATCTAATCAGGTATTTGCCTGCTCTTCATGCAGGTGGAAACTATTTGATCAAAACACAAATGCAATATGACGCAAAAGCGCTCAATACAATGGAGCATTTGGGACCTGCAACAAAACTGCAACCGATGAGCGTTCCTTTTGTTCTCTAATGCAACAAGACGCTAAGACTTCGTTTGGTAGAAATGTCCGTCACTTCCCCATCTACTTGTCCTTTTGTTAACTCGTTTTCAAAAGTGAAAGAAATATCAGTGTCTTAAATAGTTTCCCATTTTTTTCACACCACTTTAATTTAAAACACAGCTTTTGCACTATTCGTCACATTTAATGATAACATTCGATATGGCGACAGCTCCATGATGATATCTCCTTGTTGATCGTGTCATTAACGTCACGGTGGGCGTGGATGCAATTTTAGAATATTGAAAGTCGCAAGCTCTCCAGATTCGTAGACATAAGGAACTCTTCTGTAACCACTTAGGTGGGTATCATACTAAGCCCGGAAAATTACAGCCAGTTCGCTGCCAGGAAAATGTACGTCCAAGAAATAGTGGCAGAAGCTGTCTTCGTCTGACCGGGCTTAGTATCATATAGGGTCTTCCCGGATTTACTAGGAAAATATCGGAAATTATGGTGTGCCCTTCTTGTTTGCCAGCAGCTGACTGTGCCGTTCCAGGCCTTATATGATACCTCCCTTAGTCCTGCTTGATGCTACGCTAAAATTTGATAAAGGATTTACAGGTAAAGACAAAACCAAGAAAATTTTACCGGAGTAATTCATAAAAGATGAACTGCAAAGTGTTTTCACGAGAGGAATAAAAGCCAGCACGTAATATTACATTCTTCCTGTGGTTTTGTTACCACATCTGTTATGCATTAACCGAGTCTTTGCCGTGCGCCCTTGATCTTCACATTGCATGACTACTTGGATATATGTTGTAAGATTCGCAGTCAGCGAGCTGCTTCTTTATCCCGGATCCGAACCAGGCTATACAATTATTTCACAAAATCTTTGACGAATGACCAAAGAGTTTATAATAAACCTAGGGGTAAGACTCGGTCACGTCACATAGCCCGCAAATAGAAAGCCCGGCAGCCATCTTTGCTCACGGCAAGCGATTGCAAACACGGTGTCAAGGCCAGTGCTAACGAGAGTAGTCTTTGTCGGAAGGCCTCAGTATTTTATTCTTGTTCATTCTTCTTTAGAGATGGAAGTTCAAATTCATCCGTACATTTTGTATTTTGTCATAATTCATAATGTTTGTTTTTTTTTCTTTTGGTGGGATTACATTTTTTACATTTTCGTGGTTCACCCAATCCATAAATTAAGTCTGCTCATTACTACTGTAATCCGCGTTCAAACAATCTGGAGGACCGTATTATTTTAGGCTTGGATTTGTTTACTTTAGCCGTACTGTCTAAGTCGAAGCAGGCTTGCCGTAAGTTGGCTTTACTTTAGCCGTACTGTCTAGGTCGAGGCAGACTTGCCGTAAGTTGGCCGCCATCTTTACTTCACCTACCGACGACGCCACGCGGAGACTTATGTAGCGCTAGTCTGACCTCTAGCTATATATAACCTCTTTGCGAATGCCCCAGAGGTGTTTGGTCGGATGATGGGATATACTGAGTTCTAACTTTCTCCCGGTTACTTGGTGACACGGTTGACTGTTATATGGGACACAAGACAGTGCACCTTGACGCACATTAATTGGGGCACTCACCTCAGTGTGACACCGCTCGATCCGCCGAACAAAGGGAGACCCACCTGTGAAAAGTCAAAAGGAAATGGATATTGCTTTGACAATCACATCTTTGTTCAGTGTCAAGTGGTGCAAACTGTCTCCATTCGTGCTCTTCAGTTGTAGCGGGCCAATCATTATGGTGCCTGCGTTAGACATGCCGCGCAACAAATTGCTGTACAATGCTGAACTCAGATTAACATTTTTAATTGAAATTTTCTGTCTCTGACACAACACAGTAGTAATGCAAAATCTACAGCTGCATGGACCTTTATCAAACATTCAATGCATGTGAGGTTCTGTCCATTGTTTCCCGTAACTTTAATTTGTTTCTCTTACAAACAGCGTTTTATGGCTCATAATATCTTCTTTCCCACTTACATCTTTATACAATTGGATGTCTGGAAAATTTTTGGTTTGATTTCTTATTTTTAATTTCATGTACATCCATCATACTTTGGGATCTATTGTCTTTTCATTTCGGATTACAATGCCAAAGCCAGTTTGTCACGGGTGGAGTGAGCGAGATTCAAGGATTACGGGGGCATGGAAGTGTAGGATTGACTCACGGGATAGTGAGGCTGCTCACCTATATTGACTTCTGTTAGTTAACGTGGAAGCGTGCAAGACGTGAGTAAAGTGAAGGCGATGAGGTAAATCGTGTGTAGTGAAAAGTCATTGCAAGTTAAGAGGTCCAAGGGGACAGACGTGGGAAAGCAGTCGGGAGATTGTGTGTTTTCCAGTGATGACTGGTAGGTTGAACTATGATTGATAATTATGATGATTGATGTACTATATTCTCCTATGGCCATGATGTAACTAAGTTATATGTGAGGAATGTGAAAGTCATTGATTACTGTGTATAGAGATGTGCGCAATGAGCGATAGATGTAAGTTCGGATCATGGATTCGTAGCGAGTCTGAGTGCTGTGTGGTACGGTAGAGGTGTGTTACCGTAAGAGGTGTGGCGAGTGAAAGGTGGACTATTGTGTGTACGCTTGATAGTTCGTAATGAGTGGTGAAGTGGATAGTAATTGTATGGTGTTATAGAAATGTAATGTTATTCTTATAGGTGCCGGGGTCGGGCAGAGAAGCCACCCCCGGTGAGCGGACTTGTGCCGGGGTTGGGCAGAAGGCTACCCACAGGCCGCCTGAGTGAAGCTGTCGCGCAGGACAGCGGGAGCACATGAGTCGTGGCAGTCTGGCCACAGACAGGGACGTTGCTATTAAGATGTTAATGTGCTATTAAGATGTTAATGTGCCATTGAGAATATAATGTGCTATTGAAATATTAATGTGCTGTTAAGACCTCGAGGGGAGATTGAGATACGGAGATTAGGTTGAGCAGGAGCCAATAAGAGAGGCCCGCAAGTAGTACATATATAGATGTGAGGCTGAGGCCAGAGCATATTTTAGAAAGTATTATCGGGTTGTGGACCCGTAGAAGAATGAATGTCGGGAATACTGACCATTGAATGGTATTTGAACTGAAGAATGTAATGCACGTATATCTTTATTTTTTATGTATAATAAATGTGTGAGTCTGGTTGGTTGTTCTGTTAAGTGTTATACTTGTTCGTTCGTGATTGTTGTCCTGTCATAATTATTACATTTCCCAGTCTGGGATTTGTGACACAGTTATTACTATCGCCCTTCGTTGGCCCGACTTCAAAATCTCTGCCTTCGTTTGAACCATGTCTTCATTCATTTTATTTCAGACTATTGCTTGGGAACAGTGTCTACTTAAAAAGCCAAATAGAGAAAAATACTGAGTTATGTTCACTACTCAACTAGAGCTCACTATGCAAAACACCACTGTCCCCTAACAACAACCTTTATTTTATGTGCATGCACGTGAATGTAAATAGAATGAGTCTGTCTGTGTGTGTGTGTAGGCGTGTGGATGGCTGACGTCACACCCCAAATACAAGGGCTCGCTTAATAACACAGTCAGTTGACCTGCCCTCTCTGTGAGACAAGATGGTAATACATGTAATTGATATTCCGGAAATCTCTCAGACTAATCGATAGTCCAATAAATCCTAGAATAGTTACTATTGTTCACAATTCGTGAATCTGTGGTAATGATACAAGATTGACGTTATAAAAGCATTTCCAATAATTGTTCGTACGGACGGCAGCTTAACCCAATGTCTTCCGAAAGAAAATTTCGGTGGTTTCCCCCCCCCCCCCCTCCCCCCACCGCCCCCCTCCCCATTACTTAAATGTGAAACTTCGCAGTATCCCCATTAACAAAGTAGAAGAAAAGATTTTATAGAACAATCAATACATACCAGCGTTAATTACATTTCCCGCAACTGATTAATTGTAGGAAGGAGGCAAGCGAATTGGGGTTCTGAATAGTTTATGTGCACTGCATAGAAAAAGAACAAGCTCTATCATGCCCACCAATACAAACCCCTATGCAAATGTCCACCGTCTTTGTGTACCCGTGGATGTTAACTGACATCGATTGACATGAGAAAATCACCCCCAAAAAACGTCAGACTAAGAGAAAATTAGAGCCCTGCAAGAATCTCCCGGGACACGAGCAGCCGCGCCGACAACGCCTACACTGACCCAATGCCACAGTACTCCTCAGCCCACCCCCGCATTTGCCAGCTGTCGATGCAATCAATAAGAGGACTTGACGAGACGTGAATGGGACTCCACCGAACAAATTCCAATAACCCCGAGATCGATAGCTCTCCTATTTCTTTCCATCCCACCTACACCGCCTTCACATGCCGCAGAGAAAAGAAATGTTGGATTCAAAACATTTTTTTAGACTTTTTTCGTGCAAAAATGTCACCGAATTTGCTTTCCGTGAGCACTTGCTGAACTTTTCATCACATTTTTCACAAACTGTGAGTACTCCCCTAAGGATTCTCTGGGCAACAGTCCAGTCACATAAAAGGATTTTTTTTTCTTTAAAGTAATGCAGGGCCCCACCACATGGCTGTACGGTCCTCGGATCACTTCATGGACGTCATGGGACAATTAATATCACCCTAAGAGTCATTTCATGGAAGACTCCAGCAGTTTCAAACAGACCACAGAATTGCTGATATAGCAAGACGGTGGCAGATTAATAGGTTTATCTTTAAGACAAAATGCAACTCATTTACTTAATAGTTTACTTAATGAACATAGTTTACTTCCTCCTAGCTGATAATTTTAATTTTTTAATAAATTATAGACAGTTTAAATTGCTGATAATGATTTCAAAATGCATTTTAGATTTAACTAAGTGATAAATATCAAGAAAAACCAAGCAATAAAAGTTCAAATGTAAAGAAAAACAGGCAACGAGAGTGATTTTTAAATGATTTTTTTTTCAGTTTGTCTAAAACAGCACTACGTGACCAGGCTGCGAAGAGGCAAACTTCCTCCAGTGAATGAAAAAAAAATTATTGGATTTATAAATGTGGCAGCAGTAAATGCACATTCATCTCGTTAAAAGCTACCTCGGCCATTTCTCAGTTCTTATATATATCAGATTTCTCGCTAGTTTTACCTTCCATTGTGAGTTTCCGTTAGGAAAAAAAAAATTACTTCTGAGGTTTCCTGCAAATGATTCATTTCCAACAAAACAATGATAAAGTCACGTTAGTCATCGCTGATAGAGCACCGTACTCTGCCACCTGGGACAATGTGCCCCTTCAATATGCAACTTTAGTTCTTGTTTGTTCCAAATCTACTTTTTACACAACTGAGAAATTCGACATTGAACTTTTGTATCTTTCGTTATTATGATAAGGAGTTAGACTAAACAGGAAGTGTGAAACAGTTTGATGTGTGCCACAAAGTATTTTGAACAAGTGTCAAAATGTGCATTTGTTATACCTCTTCGTACTAAAAGATCTTCAGTTTTTCAGAAAATGGAGATAGAACCAACAACAACTACGGTCGCTTAGACGAAGATCATCCGCAGAAAAGACTGAAAAGCTCACGCCAATGAAATCCACAGAAATTTCATATTTTCCCCAACACTCCAGAGAGATCTACCACAACACTTAAGCTTTGAGAAAAGACAGTAAGCGGATGGACGAAATACAAGCCAATGAAAAATGGCATTTAGTTGCTATTTTTAATATCAGGAAAAGGTCAAGCGCAGGTTGTGGGCAGATTCAGATTAGGATATGATGTGAAAGTAATGAGAGAAAAAAAAGGTCTAGCAGACAAGCTATCTTGGCAGCCAGGTTAGATTTATCTTTGAGAAAGGTTGTCCTGATAACCAAAGTAGAGATTTCACACTTGACCATTTCTGGCACAACTACGTGGCATTAACTGGCTCTAGATCTGATGTAACGGCTTATAGTGGATCTTTTTTTGTTTTTGTTTTCGAATAGTTGAATCAGTGTCGAATGTCAGAAAATATAAAGGCGTTTACATAATGTAGTCAAAAAGCACATTATTATATCTCCCTTTCCCCAGGCTCACACTGCATTGTGCATCAAACCTTTAGATAAAAACTTTTGTGACATGAAACTGGTCATTTTGATAAAGTCATTTAGATAAATAATGTTTCATCTACAATTGATGCATTCCATTCGATGCCATTTTCAGGACGGCTTCCTCTCCGATACCAGGTTCCGGCATTTCGTAAAAACAGCACCGGCACCAGTAACAGCAACAGCAGCTGCAGCAGCAGCAACAACAACAACAACAAAAAATGAACTGCCTGATTATCTTCAGTTCCTGTTCCACGGTGACATAAAGATTTTCCACCCGTAGTCATCTGCAAAGTACGCACCCTCGGTTTTGCCAAGTTTAACCGCCCTCTGCAGGTGTTTCATACATTTAGACCCCCTCAGCACCATCCGATTGTACGAGCATACTGTCTTCACAATAATGAATATCAGTAGAAAGGCCATTTTGTTTAAAAGAAAAAAAAAAAAAATTCCACTGGCATTTTTCATGAAGTATTTGACTGTTTCATACATGGCGATCGCGTACAGCAGTATTCGCCCAGTGTAGACTGGTACGTTCATGTCTCCACTCTTGAATAACAAAAATCATCAATTGAATTTGCTGAAAAAAAAAAAAGTAAATTAAACCAATCTTTTAATTAATTATCCTTACTGGGAAGCATACCTAGGCTCTCAGAAATCTCCCTTCCCCTACTCTTTCATCTTTGCTTTTCCTACGTTCGGGGAAAAGCCCCCCCCCCCCCTCCCACTTACAATTACTCCGAGTATACATGCTTTACAGACGTCCCCTAAAGATTTCAGAAACTGCTCTTTTTCTACTCTTGCCTGCCCTGCACATGCTGGCCAGCGATGGGTGAGACTAAAGTAGGACCACGATGCCCTACATCTAATTATCTCCACCCGGGGTCCATTCTCAGTAGATAAGGATCACGTGATAAG